>JAXDDW010000010.1:1537500-1560000 GCA_034670385.1 Hoplostethus mediterraneus | reverse complement strand
GCGGTGATATCGACTGCTGCTATTGGAGGTCGCGACACGGGCCGCGCTCCGCTTGTTCAAACAGCGATCTCCGTCTGTACCCGTAACCCCCCCCCGGCTCCGACCTTTCACATCTCCGGTCGTTTATCAGGGCCGCCCCTGACAGGACTCAATTTATCTTTCTCCTTCACTCTCTCACTCTCTCCATCACACACACACACACACACACACCGCTGCTCCACCTGTATTTCTACGTGCCACCCCTTTTCCTCCTGATCTCTCTATAACGTTCCCCCCCCCCTTCTTCCTCCCTCTCACATGGTGTGAGCCTTCAAGGGATCGTTTTTTTTTTTCCCCTCCAGCAGTATTTGACGGATCAGGGAGGATCAAGGTTTTCTAATCCCAGAGATGTGCCCTCCACGCCAGGCTAGAGTGGACACACCTCTCCCTTTGGCTGGAGGTCTGCAGCCCTGGTGCTGCTAGACCCCACATCCCCAAATTAAATTACACCTCTCCCACAGCGAGGTTACACCTTACACACACCACACACACACACACCCCCCACGGTGTGTTTGATACGCACATCCTGTGTGTGTGTGTGTGTGTGTGTGTGTGTGTGTGTGTGTGTGTGTGTGCACTTACACAGCAAGAGGTTAAGCTATGGTTTCGTCGGTGGGGTTTGCTGTGTGTAATGTGGTGTGTGGTGCATGTGTTTGTGTATCTACTGTATGTCTATGAACGTGCACGTGCATCACACATACAATTGCTCAGTCCAAGTGTGTGTGTGTGTGTGCGTGTGTGTGTGTTTGCCTAGGGAGAATGAGCCAGTGTGCCATTTCCACCGTCATCATGATTAGAAAAGGGGGGATCTCAGCTCATTAAAATGGGCACCGCGTCCAGACTCGGGGCCCATCAGATTACAGAGCGGCCCTTTTATTGCGAGGCTTTTGTCATAACCCCCTAACTGATTACCACGGAGCGGCGTCCGATTCCCCGCCGAACTCTGCGCCCCGGAGAAAAGAGATTGACGGCGAAAGAGAAGAAAAGACCACCTACTATCGTCCTGGCAGGAATAGAGGGGAGGCTTAAGATAGGAATCAGAGAGAGGGGGAGAGAGAGAGAGAGAGAGAGAGAGAGAGAGAGATAAAACACTTTTTCAAGGTGTTTGCAATCAGCCTCCCATTGTCAGACGCCGTCGGTCTGACGAGCCGCCACGCCGCTTTGTGTCGGGGGGGCGGGGGGCGGGGGGGGGGAGGGGGGGGCTCAGATTGCGTGGACGCGATTGGAAGTTGGTGATACGGCGTGTGATATGGCTGCCGCGACAGATGCAGGGAATAAATATAGGACAGATAATGGATCAGACACACACACACACACACACACACACACACACTCTCTCTCTCTCTCTCTCTCTCTAGAACACACACACACACGCCTGGAGATCAGCAACACGTTGCCCTGGATCAAAGGGATTTCCGTGCGATGGTGAAGCGATGGATGAAGTGCAGAGAAGGCATGGTTGCCAGACTGGAACTAAATCTCTTCCCACTTCACTCCCCCCCCCCCCCCCCTTTTTTGTCTCTTTCTCCCTCCCTCCCTCCTCGTCTCCATCTCCTCCTAGCAAAAGAGGTCTATTCTCCCTTTTTTTTTTTTTTTTTTAGCACAAAGAAAGTGGCAGAGGCCCTTTTTTTTCCACCTCTCTTTCATAACCTCTCTCTCCTTCACCTCTCTCTCTCTCTCTCTGAAACGGTCCACCCATGCCCACTTGATCGCTGTCCACTTCTCTCTCTCGCTCTCTCCCCGTCTTTCTCTGCCTATACATCCGTCCATCTCGCTTTACAAAAACCCCCTTCTCTCCGTCTGTCAGCCAGGAGAGAGAGAGAGAAAGGCAGAGGGAGGGGGGGGGGGGGGGGAGAAAGCGAGTGAAAGAAAAAAAAGGGGGTATAGGAGAGGGACGGGAGAGCGAGAGGGACGAGTGTGCGGAAAGAGGAAAGGCAGGGAGAAGGAGAGGGAATCAGGCAGAGAAATGGAGAGGGAAGACAGGGAGAGAGAGAGAGAGGGAGAGAGAGAGGGAGAGAGAGAGAGAGAGGGAGAGAGAGGACGGCGGGGCTGTGTTGGTAAAGAGCCGGGGTATTGATTCAGAGCCTTTTGACATGCTAATTTGCTTGCTGACTGCTTTAATCGCTCCTTCTTCCCATCGCGGGCTTCAAAGAGAGGATGCTTTTCAAAAAGATGAGGGAGGAGAGGAGAGGAGCGAGGGAGAGGAGAGGAGAGGAGGAGGAGGAGAGGAGAGGAAAAGGGTCGTCTTGAGATCCTCTTTCAGACGTACCACTTGGGATATTCTCCAGAGAATCGGGGTCCGCTCGCTCTTGAACCGGAGTCGCCCTTCCACACGTACGGCACGCCGCCGGAGAACGCCCGCGTCGGACGCAACCACAGGAAATAGTTCGGGAAAGGGGCGGGGCCTGGGGAGAGCGTGCGGGAGACAGGACATGACGCAAAAAAAAAAGTACGCTGTGGAAATCGCCGCGTTTTGTTGACAGCGCGGAGACGAAGTGACCGACTCACTCTCAGTAGCCGTTTTAGCGTCGATGTCAATACTAAATGTAGTTAGACGTATCCGCAGTATCGGCGAAAGGGTGGAAAACGATATACGTTGTGTTATCCCGGTTTGGCGTCAGTCGCGTGATAAATACGTCGTCAACGTGCCCACTTACTCCAGAGAATCTCCTGCTGCATTCACACTTGGGAAGATAACACGGGTTTCAGACCAGGGTGCTGGGCGGGTAAAGTCCCTTTGACTTCCAGACCAACTGATTCGGACGTTTGCGTTCACACGTACAACCCCTCCGAGTAACGCCAAGATACGTTCAGGGTTGCACCGCATGTGTGAAAGCAGCTTTGGTCTAGAGAGAGAAAGAGAGAGAGAAACCTTGAACCTTGAAGCCCGGCAGAGTAAGGCCAGGAAGTCCTTGAAAACGAGTTGACCGTCATTGGACATTGGAGTGAACTGATCCCGCCCAGTCAGCAGAAAGTAAGCTCTTAACAGACTTGAGACGGGTGTTTATCGCGGCGTAGCCCCTCTGCGCTCGTTCGGCGAGCCTATAAGCGTACAGCCCGGCGCTGTGGGAGCGCTACGGCTGTCGGCTCCGGGTCACGCTCCACCACCGGTGGCTTCCTGCCCTAAATAGGGCACCGAGAGCGAGAGAGAGAGAGCGAGAGAGAGAGAGAGAGAGAGCGAGAGAGAGAGAGAGAGGGGTGATGAGTGTCAGGAGCTGTGAGGGGAACAAACGGCGAGGCAGGACGGCAGCCCGGGCAGGAAAAACATTTCAGCACCTCGGCTAATGATGGCTGAATTACAGACCTTCAGGGGGGGGGGGGGGGTGGCGGGGGAGACGGGATTCCGCCACACACACACACACACACACACACACACACACACACACAGAGTGAATCTAAACATGCACAGAATATTCAAAAAAAATTCTTTAAGCAATTATTTAGTCAGGAGGGGGAGGGGGAGGGGGGGAGGCGTCGCTCATGAGACGTTTTGTCCTCCCTTTCTGTATCCGTTGTTCTTTCCTGCTCTCCGCTGGTAATAGATTCCTCGTCTCTATTCAGCAGCAAAATGAGCCTCTCTGGTGGCAGGGAGTGATGACGACACACACACCTCCATTCTGCACCGCTCTGCTCCGTGTGTGTGTGTGTGTGTGTATGCGTGTGTACATATTCACAAATGTCCTTTTTTGCATGTGTGTGTGCCTGGATTTATTTGGCATTTTCAGTTTGTGTCTGATACGCATTTTGACTGCTACAAGTGTGTGTGTGTGTGTGTGTGTGTGTGTGTGTGTGTGTTTGTCTGTAACCTTAACATGTCCTTTTTTTTTGCATGTGCGTTCCCGGATTGTTGTGTTTCGAGTTTGTGCGTGCACTCTCACAGCTTGGCGACTGTGTGTGTGTGTGTGTGTGTGGGAAAAGTGACGGGTGATGCTGTTCAGCGCGGCGCTCCCGCCTCCCTCCTCCCTCCTCCCTCCCTCCCTCCCTCCCTCCTCCCTCCTCCCTCCCAGCAGCGACGGTAATCTCATTATTCAGCCCACTTCCTGCTGCTGCCACCAGAGACAGGCTGACGAACGCTAACCACCCCGACGGCCGGGGCGGAGAGACAGGGAGAAGAAAGAAGAGAAAGGAGAGAAGAGCGATTCAGCAATTAAAAAAAAAAAAGAAAAAAGAAAAAGAAAAAGCATGATCAGAAAGAACCATAAAAAGGAGTAGGAGAGGTGAAGAGGGGGACGGCAGATGGAGAGATGGTTAGCACGAGAGGCAAATAAGAGATGCAAATACTTCATCTGTGTGTGTGTGTGTGTGTGTGTGCAGAAGAGAGGAAGGAAGGAGGGCGAGAGAGAGAGAGAGAGAGAGAGAGAGAGAGAGCGAGAGAGAGACTGAGTCTGTGTATTTAAAGCCGTCGGGGACCGGCGGGCTAAATAGAATTACGTGGTGAATTTAGAATGATGCTCCCAAGTGCACATTTAACACCGTCAACAGAGGGAGAGGGAGAAAGGGAGACCTAGATACACTCAGCACAAAGACTGGAGCGCAGGAGAGAAACCTCATCCCTAAAACCTCTTAATCCAATACGGATGGGAGTTTTTTCGGCTCAGTGGCGGCTCCTGGGAATAGCGAAGGGGGGGGGGGGGGGGGTTGTACAGTGGGAATAGCGGCTCCAATCACACACACACATACTTACGTCACAATCCTGCCCTGAGCTGTTACACACACACACACACACAATTTCTTGCAATACGCAACTTGTGGGTTGCAAAATGTAGGTTGAGGTGTTGGCGAGTTAAATGTAAAGTGTAGGTCCTGTGGAGTTGACTCAGGGTTTGGTGTGTGTGCGTGTGTGTGTGTGTGTGTGTGTGTGTGTGTGTGTGTGTGTTGAGTGGAGTGGAGTGGCGGTCGAGGCGGTTAACAGCTCAACCGTGAATTAGCCGTCTTGGGAGGTGTCAAAAGCGTCTGTCACCTTCGCGCCTCAACCAGGCTATACCCTCAACAAACACACGCGCCGTTAAATGGGACTTCGACACAAACACACACACACACACACACACACACACACACACACACTGAATGTGCTGATTCTCCGGAACACATACACACACACCGTCATTACTTGCAGCCAGAGCACTATGTCATTCAAAAATTCCCCTTAGTCATTGACGAAAACAGACCACATATTATGATGATTTGCCCGTCCTGGCATACGCGGGCCCCGGCGGCCCCTCTCACCGGCTCCTCAACACCCCCACCCCTCCACAGCGGGGGACCCCCCTCACCAGATGAGGAGCGAGGGAGAGAGGGGCACCCCGACCCCCGCCCATCCCAAGCCGGAGAGAAAGGGATCCCAAATGCAAACAGACATAGAGTCCCCCTCTCCTTAGATCAGGGGCCCCTTGGCCCCTCGGTGTCAAGGTGCCCCTCTTCCCTTTGGCCCTGTTTGCACACCCTGGCCACCCTTGGCCCACCTCACCCCCCCGGGCTGTCAGAACCTTGACGTCTTAATCAATCCTGGGCCCACGACCCTGTCAGACACAACGGTAAGATGGATGCAGAAGGGGATGACCCTTGACCTCTGCCAGGGGTGGAGAACACAACCCCTCCGTGCCCCCCCACCCCCCCCTCACCCCCACCCCAACATCGCCATCCCCAGTCGGCTGCCCGAAACAATGATGGAGGAGAGCCCATTCATCCTGGGCTGGGAACCAGGGGCCAACGTGCCCTTGTAACCCCGCACATACACCAGACAGGCATAGACACACAAGCATGTAAGCACACACACACACACAATTAAGCTTGTCCGCACCCGAGAAAACTTTTTTTTTTTAACGAATTCAAGCCATATGGACAAGTGTGTGTATGTAGTCTGACACTCCTACACACTTATCACACTTATCATGCTTGTTTGTGAGAGAGCACATAGAACAAACTACACACACACATACATAAACACACACTAGTCCCCCTACCCCTCGACCCCCCCCCCAAATCCAGCTCCTTCTTAAGTCCCTTGGTCAACATGGTCCTATAGGAGTTGAGCCCCTCTCCCATGAGCCTGTCACACCGGGCAATATTACCCAGCTCATCACTGCACTTGAAGACCGACCAGCGGCCGCCACCTTTTAACCCTTCAAACACCGGGGCTGACCCCACGCCAGGGGTCTCGGGGCTCGGGTCCCCCATCTGAAGCCATACGTTACGGCAGGAACCGCAAACGGGAGTTTCACGGCTCGTTTTGTAACGGCGGGTTTTATGAAAAGGGAACACCAAGCGCCTCTACTGGCCCGTAAACTAATAGCGCGCCGTAAACTCAGACGCTGTGAGATGCGAGCTAAATGGATATATTGGCTTGAAAAGCAATATTGCCGGCTCAAAAGACCGGCGGAGCGCATTAGCCCTTATAAAATGAAGTTTCCAAATTCTTAAACAGCGGCTCGGCTCTTTATCTCCACCGAAATTGAATAGGGAGGGATAAGGAGCGCCTCAATATCGCCGTCTCGGAGGCAGAGTGAAATTATGACGAAGATCAGTGTTCTCCTTTGGACGTGGAAACGGGAGAGGTCATGGCGTGTGCGTTTCACTTCAGAAAGGAGGAGATTTAGCCAGGCTC
Source organism: Hoplostethus mediterraneus (assembly GCA_034670385.1). Classification (NCBI taxonomy): domain Eukaryota; kingdom Metazoa; phylum Chordata; class Actinopteri; order Trachichthyiformes; family Trachichthyidae; genus Hoplostethus; species Hoplostethus mediterraneus. The sequence continues at coordinate 1,553,357 of JAXDDW010000010.1, read as the reverse complement.
TGTGGCTATAGCTGCCCTCTGGTCTCTTTCCCCTCAACCCTCCGTCTCTCTCTCTCTCTCTCTCTCCCTCTCTCTCTGCGTCTTTGAAGCTCGACCCTGGGGATGGAAACCTGGCCTGAGCCATCTAGACCCCGGCGACAGGGGAGATGGGCAGCATTCCAAGGATATTCTCACTGCCAAAATGTTACCCCCTTTTTTTTTTTTTACACACACACACACACGCACACACACACACACACACACCCCCATCTGTGACCGCTTGCACCCACCCCACCTCCGACCAGCGAGCACTACCCCTAAATCACCAGGCCTGTTTGTCATGCAATTAGTCCTCCCAGATAAAGGCTCCCCCTGTAAATTAACAGAGGTGGAGTGGTCCGTCCCCCTGTTAATCACCCGTGCCCAGCCTCTGACCCCGCACTGGACTAGCCCAATGCTTTTTTTTTTTATGTGTGTGTGTGTGTGTGTGTGTGTGTGTGTGTCGGAGGGGTACCAATAAACCTTCCTGGCATAATGGCTGGCCGTCCGTCTGCCCATGCTGACGGCCTCACCTCCTCGGCCCGGGAACACAACACAGCTGCTGAATACTAGAATATACTACCCACAATGCACTGTGTGCAATACACTGGTTAAAACACGCTGGTATAAAAGTCTCAAATCCTACAACCCCCCCCCCACCTCGGAAAAACCTGGCCTGCAATCTGTGAAAAGCAAAGACCTGTTGGTGTAACAGAGGTTTGATGAGCGTTGCTAGGCTATTTCTTGAAATCAATGGCATCCTGACAAAAAAAAAAGAAAACAGGCAGCAGGCACTCTACACTGACCTTAAAACCTCATCATACAGGATCACGGCAAGCAGAGACTAGAATAAACAGCCAAGACGGGCCGCCCCACCTCCCCCCTCCCCCCTACCAAATAGCACTATTTCAACCCCGTCTCACTGCTGTGTATTTTCACTCTCTTATACCTGCCTGGAATGATAAACTCTGTCTCCCCCGCTCCTCAAAAGCGGTCTATCTCTCTTTCCCAGCTCCCCGAGACCCGTTGGGAATAAGTGAAAGAGCTGGTGGGGGTGAGAGAAACAGCGATAGTGCGAACCAGTGTGAGCGCTACCCTCCTCTGTGTGTCACCAATCCTCTTGGGATGCATCCCATTGCACAACGCCTCCCAGCGGACCCGCTAATTACTCCATTTACAATCATCATTGCTTCCATCACCCAGCCAGATACCAGGAAGGGGGGAACGCAGCGAGTGGGAGGTCGGGGAGGGAGAAAAATAACCAACAGAGTGAGAGAGTGGGTGAGTAGACGGGGAGAAGGACAAAGAGAGAGAAACATGGGGGGGGAGAGAGGGACACAGAGGCAGAGCGAGAGGAGGGGGGAAGAAACAAAGAGGTAGACCGGGGGGTAGGAAAGAAGAGAGGGATATATTAATAGAGAGAGAGAGAGAGAGAGAGAGGGGGGGGGGAGATAAACAAGACAAATGTCAATTCTCTACCTTGGCATTCCGCGTTGCGCTCCTCGTACCCGGGATTGCACAGGCAGTTCCCGATGGGCACCAGCCACTCTCCGTCGGCCCCGCAGTACATCTTGGGAACCTCCTTCTCCTCCGAGTTATCCACGCACGAGCCGCGCACCTCCACCAGCGAGGAGGTGTCGGCCCCCGTGATGGTGTCGGGAAACTGGGCCAAGTTGCGCACCGCCAGGGGGCATTTCTTGTAGAAGACCCTGACGGACACCAGCGCGATGCACGCCCCGACGTCCTGGAAGGCCAGGTAGAAGCCCTTCCGGGTCAGGGCGCCCACGTCCCGGACCTCCGTGTTCAGCTTCATGATGCGGTCGCCGATGTCCACCTGGGTGAAGCTCTCGTCGGCGGCCACGGTGTCGATCTTGCCGAACTGGTTCTCGCGGATGTAGCGCTCTTTGTCGTTGTTGGACTCGTAGTAGTAAAGGTTAAAGGTTTCCTTGCAGGTCCCCATGACGCCCGGGAGGCTGTTGCAGTCCCGCAGGGTGAATTTGATCTCGATGTAGACGCGCTGGGCGCCGCCGCGGGGGATCCAATCGGTGCGGAGCCAGTTGTTCTGGCTGGGCTCCATGACGTTGCACACCTGGTACGTCCGGATGGGGATGTTCTTTTCATCCATAATGCTCACTTCCTCCCACTGGCGAGAGAGAAAAGAAGGAGAGAAATGTTAGGAAGCTGTTTTTTTTTTTTTTTTCAATCTGCATTCAAAACAAGAAAAAAAAAAAAAGTCTCTGGCCCTTGGAAGAGTAATTGCTTCTGTCATCTGGTGGCCCAACACATGTGACCTCTTTTAAATCCCAAGTCATAGTTTTGGAAACCAGGCATTTGAGTAATGTCAGAAAAAAATCAACACAACATTTAAAAAAAATAGTTGAATAATCAGAGAAATATCATCAGCTCTCAAAATAAAATTAAAAATTAAAAAAAATATCCCACATAAGAGCAAGGCACTGTGCGCCAAGAATGGTAGACACTGTGTAAAAGAGCCCGAGCATAAAATTAGTCAATATTTGAGTCTCAGCAGGCCAATTAATTGATGGCTAAACTTAATGCATATTTTATGAACGGTGCCTAATAGACATGTTAGGGCTTAATATAGAATCAGAGAGATGTTCACATTCATGCCTCGTCTTCAACTGTGGGAGAGAAAATCTGTAATGAGTTGTATCCCTCAATAAAAGACTGCTGTTCAATTACTTGGGGACACACAGCATCACTATGAGACCTATAGGCTCATGGCTTATGGCTTAGCGGACTGGAGAAGAAAAGAGGGAAGAAAGAAAAACAAGGGATTAGTCCCAACGTCAAAAGTGAAGGTCTGCGAATCAATACTAATGATCTAATGTGAGTCTGCTTTACATCTGCGTGCACGACGGGGGGAACGGGAGACATTTTCCACATGCGCACGTTCACCGCCGCTGCCGGTATGAACTCATAGGAGGGAGCGACGTCCACATCGGGCACATGGATTACGTTATCGAGCAAGGCCTGGCTTATTTTGTTGCTGAGGAGGGGGACGGGACGTTTGTTTTACTTATGATAAAGTTCCCCCTCTGCACAAGAGTGCCGCTCGAGAGGCTTCGAGGCAGCGCGTGCTGGCTTTACGTTTTGTTTTGGGGGTTTTTTCTTCCTCCCAATGTGTTTTAAATATTGTTTGATTGAGCCGGGTTGTAAACAAGAACGGACAGGCCTCAGCTGTTGCATTTTAGCCGATTTAGCCGAAACTGTTCGAATCAAAGTAATAATGAGACAGTGGGAGATAGGAGTTAGGCTGCCAGATTTGATTTGACGCCTTATCATAAACAATCTGGTTTAAAAGCCTTATTTCCCTGGAGTAGGCAAGATAACACTAAACATGGCTGCGGCTGTATGATTTGAGGAAGTGTATATCACTCCCTGCTGCTCCATTCCACTCGGCTTTCTTCCTCCTCTCCTCCCCCCGTTTTTATAGTGGAAATCAAGCAGCGCTGAGATAAGGCCGCACCGTTCCCGATAGCGGAGAAGAGGCAGAATAGGGCCAATTGGTCGTAATGAGAGGGTGAATGCAGCCTCGCCGAGGCTGCCAGGACCCTGTCAATCACTTGTATGCGATCCACCGGCGGAAGGGGGGAGCACGTGAGCCTATATAGCAACCAGCCATGTTCATTTGAAAAAATCTCATAACAAAGCCAAACTCTTGTTTCTCTGGGTTAATATCTATCGGTTATGGTTACATGACTAAAACACTGGCCCTGAACACTCTCGCGATGCGCGTTATTTTAGATGGAGCTTCCAAATACATTCTGGCCATTTTTTGCTTGATCTTGGCAAGTGCCATATTGAAGCCCATGGCATGGCTTTGCACCCCCCCCCCCCAGGACCTCGCAACCCTCCTGTTATCATAGCCACTATAAATATCCCAATTAGACTGAGGGATCACACATTTAGTCCACCCTATTCCCTATCGCTTTATAGCCTGATCCAATCGTCCTGCGGCAAGGACTGAAACCCAGTGCCCTTTCCCTTCATTCATCCATTTCAGCAGGTCCTGTCTCTGCTGCCAAACACCCCCCCTCTCTCTCTCTCTCCAACTCAATGGGGGAAAGGGATATAAAGTTTCTCCACAAAGACCGATTCAATCCACGGTCTATTCAGGAAACCCGACGCCCGCTGCAGTATCGGCCCCTGCATCTGACCACTACTGCGAATGGTTAGAGAGAAAGGAGTGTGTGAGAGAGAGAGAGAGAGCGGGGGGGGGGCTGGTATGCCTATAGACAAGTGGTTCTGAAAGTGGGTCCGGGGACCCCCAGGGGTCCTTGAGAGGGTTACAGGGGGTCCAAACTGAGGAACAGATTTATTTTATCCATAATTTAATTCACTAGAAATAATCCCAATTAAAATGAGACAATGCACACCCATGGATTTCGTTCTCATCACTACTATCGCTACAGTGGAGATAGTTTTACAGTACAATACTAAATCAGCAACAAAAATCATCAAGTATGGAGGTCCCTGGGACAAAATCTTATCAGTAAGAGGTCCTTGGGGCCTAATGTGGATCTATTTAGGGATCACTTTGAAACCCCCTGCTTAAAACGAACATGAACCCTGTTTTTACTCCATGGGGGACCATGCGTGCTAACAAGGGGGCACTTTTCTTTTTCTTTTTTTTCAACTTACCCCTCCTTCTGTCGGGTTGGCGACCCAGCCCAGCTCCCCCTGTACAGCTCTGGAGTCCAGTAACGTGACTGGAAAACAAGAGTGGGAGATGTGAGCAGTCCCAGTCCGTCCATGGAACAACAGCACTGTCATAGCCTATATTAATCCACTATAGGTCTAACACATTGAGGATGAAAAACGAATTCATATGGAATGACCTTAACGCACAGACATGTTGAGCCTGGAAGTGGTTTATCAGCCAGAAGAAAACACGGTCAATGTATTAGACGCTGGCGCAGCGGGAGAATAATCAATGTACTAATGGTGAAAAATGAAAATAAACAAACCCATTTTTGCGCACGTCATTTTTAATGCAAGGGCTTATGGTTGATTTTTCGCAACACAAAAGATTTTCTACAAATGACAATTGCATTTGCTCTATCCCCTTATTGCCATTCCTTTTCAGTTTCTCAGCATTGTATTTGGGAGTAATGCACCTCGTAATCGAAATCAATTAGTGAGCCCGTCTGCGTGAACTTGGTCCAAAGAGAAACAAAATGACATGTTAAATTCCCCTGACAGGCTGACTGCCTCGACAACATTTCCCCCTTTTTTTGAGGATGCATTTACGATGCATTAAAGAAATTATGTTTGGCGACTGTTTGCCTATATGATTACATTTTCATTTGGGGCCGTTTTGAATTGGATGTGTTTACATAGCATAATGAAGTTGTCGCTAAATTAATAATTAAGCCCGCTATGTAAGCCAATGTTATAAATTAATTCTTAAATAAAATAAAAATAAAAAACGGCCCAGCGATTTTCATTTTCAATTAAAAAAACGGATCCAGCGATGGATCATTCCGGACTCAAGCAAGACAGATATGAAATAGAATGGATTGACACAAACATCATTTGGTAGAGCTGTTTCAGCTAAATAAACTGCATTTGTCAATGTCTACAGTATGCTGGGTATGGTAGGTGGTCAATGCCCACAAAGTAAGATTTTGAAACTGGACACTTGTGCCCCGGGACCCCGCAGGCGGACTGTTCTAGCCCCCAAACACGCCGAGGTCTCGCATGGAGACAACCACACGCCGAACACCATTCGCAATGCTGACAATTTAACGTTGCCCTGCTTATCAGCAAACGTACAAACCCGGTAGAACACAACTTAAGATGTGTATATATCACAAGGAGCCACTCTTTAATTCGGCACATGTGTGATACACCAAGTAGCACCTAATCATTTCAATACAAATTTCAACTTGTAGATTTGTCTCGCCTGTCATTCCACAGTCCTCTTCCACGAAAATACACCGCGATGCGCGGTAGAGAGCAGTGTGAACCGATTTTAAAAGTTGGAATTGTATTGAAATAAAGTGCTGCTTGGTGATTCGGATGTAAGCCGAATTTTCCACTGGCTCCTGGCGATTCGTAAAAAGTCTTTAGTGATGTTCTACGGGGTATGTAGTGTAGCCGATAAGCGAGACAATATGAAGTTGCTAGAATTTTGAACGGTGTTCAGCGTCAGCGTCAGTATCCCTGCTTCCACGCTTTCAGCAGCTGGCATGACCCAATCCGAACCAAGAGCAAAACAGCCGATGCGCATTTGGACAGCAGCTTCGGATTCCGGTGCAGTTAAAAGAAAATCCCGCAAAAGTCGCTGCGTAAAGGTGACCGACGGTGTTTTCCATTTAAACCGAGTGCTGCTCCACGCACCAGCCACTGGGGGCCACGGAGTGGGGCTCCGCGGCGCACACACGGAGCGGGGATCAAGTCAAAACTCCGCCGCAGTTATTTTCCCCGCAACAACCTTACCTTCATTTGGGGGGTATATCCGTGCCGACGAAACAAATGTAGAAATCCCAAGCAGAAAAGAGGTGGCCGTAAACAAAATCCCTGCCATGAGTGCCATTTGTGTCGTTGCCCCGTTTTTCTTTTCTTTCGTTGCTCTTCTCCCAGGTCCGACTCTCTTTCTCTCTCTCTCTCTCTCTCTCTCTCTCTCGCTCCCTCGCTCTCTCTCTCTCTCTCTTTCCCTGTGGAATATGGGTTTGAAGCGGACAGAGGGAGAGACGCACCGAGCTCACACAGCCAGGAGGCGGGTCTACTCTGTGCGCTCTGACGCGGCCCTCGTCAATCCATATAGGAAACGCAGTGGCCGGGGGAAAAGAGGGGGGCAAATAATCATTAACTACCCCCAACCCAATTCAACCCCCTGTTTACCAGTGGGCACATAGTCCGAGGCGAGATGGCTATTGTGTGAGGTGAGATCTTGCCATGTTTTGCCATGCGGATACTGAACAGGCAATGCAAAAGTCAGTATACCCAACGACTGTACCTACTGCACGAGAAATAGAGTCACCGGTTGGTGCGACAAGTGTAAACTGCGGGGGTGATGTCCCATTGGTCAACAGTGACAAAAAAAAAAATCAGTCTGTGTCATGTTCTGGCGCTGTTTATATTTCCAAGTGAATCAGTGAGTTATTTATTTGTATTTATTTTTTTGGGTGGGGGGGTCTACCACGACCAGCGCTCGCTTAGTTTTAATGCAAAAAAAACAAAAAAATAAATAAACCCCTCTCCTAACCTATTTATTCATATGCGTAAAATTGAATGCGTCAGTATTTCTCCTGTGTCTTCCTCAGCAGTCACATTGTGTGCTGATCCTGCATGTAGTCTGGCTCCACTCAAGCGCAGCGCTGTCCAAGGTGAACCGCACCGGACCAAGGTCGCCACCTAGCGGAAACATTGACGCCTGTTCTGCCTCAAAAATTGGATTATGGAACAACTAAGAGCGTGACCCCCTTAACATTACATGGTATTGCACTTTGTGAGATTGACAATGCCCGTGTTGTGCCTGTATTGGATTATTGTCACTTGCTATTATCCTAATATTACCAAGGCTTTATTGGAATTTATGAGAAATGTGCAAGCAACTCCATCCACCAGAGCAGGGTGAAAGCCAGGCCCGATGTCGTGAAGCTCGAAAGGTGAATGATGCCTAGGAATTGATGTGGAAGTGATGTTCATTCCCCAGTTTTGCTCCAAACAAAGGGAGCATTGTTCTTGTTTGAGAAGGTCCAGCTGCGTCCAGGTTTTTTTGGCTTTTGCCTAGGGTGCTGTCACTCTTTTATGCCCTCCTATACGCAGGTCCTCTATCGCTCCCACGGGGACGCGCCCATGGGCGGCGGCAGGGGAAGCGAGTGTCGACGAGCTGCGGAGGAGGCTGTCACCGCGCGGGCAGGTCAGGCCGTTCCGCATCACCACGCACCGCAGCACACACACACCGGGCTTTCCACGTCCGCGGCCGTCATCTTTACATCGTCTCAGGAGCTGCTGTGAGGGGCCACGGCTTCTGGAACGGATCTCTTTTCGCCGGACAGCCACAGGTTCAAGCCACTATGTTGGGAAACGTCCACCCTGCTGAAGTGTCCTTGAGCGAACCCTGACCATATTTCCTCCCAGGGATCCAAAAAGTACTTCATTATTGTGAAGCGCACGCAAGACCTGCTATCTTTCTATCAGGAGCCTCAATTTAAATGGAGAAAGGGAATCATTCAGGCAGCTACTATCAAGAACCCATGTTGCCTTTGATGATGAGACAGCTGAGACTAGAATAGGTTTGCCCACTAAAATGTTTTTCCTCAGACCCAGCAGGTGTCTGAATGCCTTTATTCTCCCATCTCATCATAACGCCATACATATATGAATACGCCATTGTATTGTGCAGAAATATTGTCTGTAACATCTAGCCTTCGAGTTTGGCAAATCCCAAGCGCTGAGGTTCCCATGCCTTTTCGTAGCCGTCATACCAGCCGCAGACTTCCAAGACTTGGCTATGATATATTCTAATCCTGCCCATACAAGGCAACATCGAGGAGTTTTCTCATACGGGTGATCTCATTGTGCGTAGACCTGCCTTTGTCTGCCAAGCTTAGACAGACATAGCGTGGCTTTCCCTTCACAGATGCCACTCAAATAGAGAGAATAGTGTTTTTAATACGTTACTGGCCTGGGAGGGCGGCGATGGAGTCCTGATCTCGGACGATTCAAGGAAATATTGGGAGATCAAGAGGAAATGTGACTGATTTGGGGATGGGTGTGTGTGTGTGTGTGTGTGTCTCTGCACGTGTGCTGAATGAAATGTCTTTATGAGGGTCTCCTGGGATGCCATACTGTGTCTTTGTGGGGTTACGGTCTCTCTAGCGAAAAACATCTTGACCAACGTAATGAAGCGGACGAAGCATCTGGCACTCCCAACGAAATTGGCCAATTTACCCCCCCGACATCGATTGTCCAGCACCAACCTATCACCAGCTGAAGGGCACTTTTTTTTGTTTCCCCCCCGACGACAAGCCTGGCAACCTTAAGAGGCCAGAGGGGGACTCGGCGGGGTTGCTTTTGACGGTTTGTACAAATGGCGGCACAGTTTCGACGAAGGAGGTCTAATGACGCGTGGGCCGGGCCAAGACGGTGGTCGGGAACGGGGGCGCGAGGGGGGGCGGGTTGTGTCTCTTGTCTTGCTTCATTTGTGTCACAGTGGTTTTGATTGATTACACTCAGATTGTTGCCTTTATCCTCTCGTCAAACGAGTGGCTGTGTTTTTTTTTTTGGGATAAGTGGCAGAACCCACCCACTGCCTCCCTCTACCAACCCACTCTCTGCTTTCTCCAGATGGCATCTACTGCCCACACATCTGCATTGTGTGCCAATCATGCACACCGACTTCAAATCCTTTGCTTGCTCAGACGCACACACACGCACACACTCATACACATATACTCACACACTAGTACGGGTAGACCAAAATATCACTTTGATTATATATTGGCCTTTAAAATCAGGCCTGTCGGCATCGTCCACCTCCGTTATGATGGAGCTTCCAGCTTTCGTTTCAGGAGATTGACTGGTCTGTAAAACCTTCGATGAAACCTAAAGGAGCTGCTGATCTACCTCAAAAGAATTCAGTTCTGTTTCAGAGGCTTTTCCACCCCGGCAATAATACAATTATGGGGAAACTTGTATTTTTTTAATAACATTTTGGCATGAAAACACAATTTTATTGAATATCGGCACAATATTGGCACTTCCAAAACCCATATCGTTTGAACCCCTACAACCTCATTCATTCATCCACGTCTCCTCAGGTGGTGCACCGCACATTTGTTTAATTGCCGACTAGGTGAAAATCCCCCTCCCCCACTCCCTCTCTCTCTCTCCTCCATCTCCCACCTCTCTGAATACAGTTTGGGCCATTGTTTCAGCTCATTCCAAGCTGATCCCCAAAATGGGCTGGATCCCTGAAGTCCCCTGCCCCCCTGCTGGGTTTTGACCCCCAGGCTTAAGGGCCCAGCCCACCGCCTCCGGATCCCCAGCGTCATGCAGTGTTCCTTGGACACGATGTCAGGAAGACAGTCCCTGCAGGTCAGAGCGTGTGGGAGTCAGCGGAGGATGAGGAGATGAAAGGAGCAGCGGGAGACAGCAGCTTAGAACCGCCCGACAGAGAGCCGGAGACTGAGATAAGATCTGCTGGAAATATCACACACACACACACACACACACACACACAGCCTGTCCATACTCCATACATGTGTCTCAAGCGCAGCTCAAAGGCTACGTGGTCCGACCTGTTTTGATCACTGACTTTAATCACCCGAATCTCTCGGGGCGTTATTGTGGTCATGCTAGATAAACTGGAAATCCCCCTGTCGCTCCGCCAGCTTCATTTGATTCTGATGATATTGTACAATGTGCATTGCCACGTCTCCATTCTGCTTCCACCCACACACCCGAACGTGTGAATAACTAGCAACCCGCGCTTGACCTTCGCTTCGAACCTCTAGCTCTGTCCCCGTGTCTCTAGGCGTTCATTTGCTGGATTATTCTTTCTGTTTGTCTTGTTGTTTTTCTATATCCTCCTCCCTGCTGCCGCGGCGACCCAGTGGCTCCACGGGGGTCATTTAATAACTCACCCAGTCTCATCTAATGCAATATTGAGGAGCAATGTCACCTTCTGAGACGCTACAGTAGGGTAGTCGATGATTGGATGACTGGATGAAAAGGCCCGCCGCCACTCACACAAAGGCTAACGCTCTTTTGCACATTAACCGTTCCACTTCCCCGACACTCTCAACCCAACGCCACCACCATCGCCCCCGTGCCCCCGTGCCCTGCTCGCCGGCTGTTATCTGACCTATTGGCGCCCCCCGCCACCCAGGTCTTTACCCCCACGCCCCCCCCGCCCCTGACGGCAGCGCGTCAGTCGATAAGCATCACGGCGGGTCAGTGGCACCCAGCAGGCAAAAACCTGTAGGAAAGCGAGCGAGCAGCAAGGGACCTTTTCTGTCGTTTCAGAATTACCTCAGGGTTTCTCAGAACGGGCCCGTCGCCGACTCTGTTGTTTACCTCCCTTTCTTTTTCTACTCCTGCATTGTTGTTGTTGTTCTGGGGAAATGCCACTTGGTTTGGCACATGACAGCGGGGGAGGTATGTCCTCACGCAGGGTTCCTTTAAGCTAGCGGCGAGGTTGCACGGCCCGCTTGCGATAGAAGTAAATGGAACCCAACGGAAGCACATTTCGTGGAAAACATGACCGCTTGAAGCCTGCGACCGAGGTATTTGATTTACACGTTGGCGAGTCTCGTTTCATGAAGCATAAAGCCAGCAAAGTTGTGTCAAAGTCGCAAAGCACTCCTCCCAGCCCCATGAAAACCCGCTTATCCGTCTGTTTTGTTGCAGAAGTATCATTTTTTTGTTGTTAGGGCGCTGGGTAACGATCCAGCAAACTCTCATCTGGCCGCCAGATTAAGTCGCTGCCGTTGGATGCATTTAGATGTCTGTGGCAGCACATTCGCTCAGCGCTTAAAGCATCAACACATACTACAAATCAGCCCCATCTCCAGGCAGCTTTTCAAGCTTTTATGTAAAAGATTACATGCGAAAGAGATATTTGGCAGTCGCGAGGGGGCATAAACGCTCGGGGAGGGAGGGGGGATCGATGATTTAAGGTGTCTCTAAGACGTTTTATGGCACGGTGTCAGAGGCTTCAGAGGACCGCCTCACCAGAGGGGGAAGTGGAGACTAGATACATATGGAAGGTGTGTGTAGATGCATAGGGATAGTACCTTAAGCCCGTAGGTCTCATAGTGTGTACACGAGGCCATGTTTCTGCTTGGCTCTCTCCGACGAACCGCTAACCGTGACTCATGTAGAAAACTGATTTAGACACTCAGTTGCCGCTTGGCCGAGCTTTTAACGTTGACAGTGAATTGGCGGCGCTCGATTTCTGTCATCGCCCGGCTCAGCGTGGCTCAAGAGGAGGAGGCACAGAAGGCAGTGGGAGTTTAGAAGTACACGGCGAGCGCTCAGTCTTTCGGAATGCCGCTTCCCGAGATTAAAGGTGCCACGTGTCGCGTCTTCAAACGTCGAGATATCGCTGTCAAATCAGTTGCGACGGCTTTGGCCTCGCAATTATCGCCGTCTCCGTTAAGACCTTGTTGCGTTGACAACTCTGTCGCCCGCGAGACGATCAATCAAAGTGCTCCTCTTTTCTATTTCATGCTTCAGTTTGCTGTTGTTTTTCCCTCTCGAACAAACGGACTGATTCGCAACAGAGACGTGGCCGTTTGCGCCGCAACAACTCAAAGAGGGGAATAATTCAGCCGCTCCCGCAGAACAGCAGACGAGGCTTTGACGTTACACCCCAACACATTTCAGCTGCGGTAGGCTTCATCAGGCTCAATAATACATATATTCCATCACAACCAGAATGGCCACATCAGCACCAATGAGCTAATCCTTAATGTCTTGTATGGTTACTGTCAATACAAAAGGCTGTTTGTCCCTAAAGGGTTGAGTCCTACACCGGGTAATAGCAAATGGTTTTTCACAATACTGGCGTATGATTTGAATATATTCATTGTCGTCTATGCATGCAATCCTGTAACCCTAATAGAGGATATCACAACTGAAATGGGCTGTTTTTAACCTTAAGCTTTGTCTAATGTGCTTCGATTTCATGCACCTTGGAGGAGCTGCCGGGTTTTTTTTCACCTCCAACAACTGAACGCAACGTCGTAGTTACAGCATTCGATTCGGAGTCTCATCCAAAAATTCAAGTCGGAGACTCATCCAACAAGATCTGCGGAAGCCGCACCGTGGAAGCCCGTCTAATCTGCCACAGAGATGGAGGGACGGTAAAGGAAAATATTTGGTTCAAACCAGGATTTCTTGTTCCCTGCTCTCCACCCACTTCCTCACTCCCTCCCTCCCTCGCTCCCTCCCTCCGTCCGCCACCCGCCTCCTCCCAGTGGGCTGTGTTTGTACCATGGGTGCTGATGGAGGAGGTGGGTGAGGTAAGGCTGAGAATGGTAATCACCTAAAGGTGGGCTGCTGGTTGCTATGGCGTCCCACCGCTGCACCGTGACAGCAGCGAGAGCTTATTGAGTTGCACAGAGGAGGAGAGAGCTGTCGAGCTGTCGAGAGCGCTGAGGATCACACACACACACACACACACACACACCTTTTTCTTACTATCCTTGTGAGGACCTTCCAGTGAGTGCATTTATTCCCTTACTAGTAACTTTACCCTAACCTAAAAACCTAATTCTAATCTTAAACTAGCCACTAGGCCAGGAAAAATGACCTCACTCTGCAAAATTTCAATCAAGTTTCATCTCATCCTCATCTGGCAAGAAGACACGCGCACAGACACACACAAAACAATAAATAAATAAACGTCTTCGCTGGGAAACAGAGTCATCCCGAGCAACTGACAGCTGCCCACATATTTGCTTTAAATAAGCATCTTCAAACACACACAGATGGAGAGCGAGAGAGAGAGAGAGAGAGAGAGAGAGAGAGAAAACAAGGGAGGGAATAGTGATACAGTCGCACCCACTGTCTAAGATACACACAGCAGCCCTGTTGCAGCATGGGACGATGTGTGCCCGGAATAAACCGTGTCAGCCCAACACCAAACACCAAACCGAGGAGCTCTGGGCTGCAGATGCTAGCCGGCTCCCCCCCGGCCCCGAACCACCACATCTGGACGAATGAAGGGAAGAGGAGAAGAAGAGGTGGCGTGTCCGCACTGCTGTCAGACACAGAGCATGCCTGCTTACGTGCACGTTCACACAATGTGTTGCATGCAAAGCACTAATACCCCCGCAATACCCACACCTTGATTCCTGCCCGGATGATCCCTCCCAGGACACACACACACACACATACACAGACAAACACACATGCCCACACAGGTAGCGCCTTAGTGCCAAAATAGCAATTACCCATCCTGTGCAGTGAGATAGGAGCTGCTGGCCCCTGGAGCAGCCGCCTGTTATTACTTATGTAAATATTGCGTGGCAGTGTCTCTATCCAATTTGGAGAAGAATGACAGTGTGTGTGTGTGTGTGTGTGTGTGTGTGTGTGTGTATGTGTGAGTGCTGGGGCGGTTCATCTGCATAGGGATCAAGGTAGGAGTAGTGTGTGTGTGTGTGTGTGTGTGTGTGCGTGCGCGCTTGCGGAGGCAGAAGATATTTTCGAGTCATTTCATTCTTGTGAAATTGGGAGGCAGAAAGACAGACAAGATGTCACTGTGATAAAGGAGAACATGCTTGGCAGAGATGGGATGGGAGGGAGATCCATACATTTAGAATAGAAATCGCTTTGGTTATTGAAAAAAAAAAAAAATTGCAATTCTGAGAAGCTGCTTCTCTCTCTCTCGCTCTCTCTCTCTCTCTCTCTCTCTCTCTCTCTCTCTCTCTCTCTCTCTCTCTCTCTCCGTCTGGTGGGAAACGAAGAGAAAGCGAAGGAAAGTAGTTTCGTTCCAAAATGAAATCGCCGCCATTTGGAATACGTGGCGTCTCCTCTTACAGAACTAAAACAGATTGACCCGACTGGATCCTCTATATTTCAGAGCTATTAATCACAAGGTTAAAACATTTTTTTTTTTTAAATAACAATATCAATATCTAACATCTGTGTTATTGTGTTTGCGCACCTTCCCAGTGCGCTGCTGTTAAATGGAGGAGAAGAAGTCAACAGTAGCCGGCTAATGATTATCAGGCTCCCGTTTGTCTGGGCTCAGAGGGGTGACTGATAAGAGGAGATATCACCCTCCGACTCCTCCCGCCTCAGCCACGACCCTCTGACCTTCCTCATCTGACCGGTCGCCATCACTGGATGGACCGGGCATCCTGTGGGAATCGGACGCGGGGCTGTTTCGGCGTGTTCAAAGAAACCGTGGCGTTGTCCAAACTTGTAACTTACAAGCTAGGATGTTTATTGTTAGCAACGGGGGAACTGGTTCTCGTGTTGGCGGTGGGCCAAAACGCAATTCTTAAATTACAACCCTGTGTTCATATCTTTGTTTTATGTTTGTTGCTGTTGTAAAAATGTTGTAAAATGTCACAGCCTGGTGTTCAGAAATGTTGTGAAATAATAGTCTCAAAATGCCAATAATGTGATCTGTGCACCGAAAGTGAGAGAAAATATGTGATGAAATGTAGTGAGACTGTGTTGTAAAAGCAATACTGTACTGGTATCGTTAAGTGTATATGTTGAAATGGATCTTTTACACGGAGAGTTCTGACTTTTGGCGACGGCAGATGTAGCAGCAGTCGTTACTTTAAACCTCTCCTGTATCTCCGTCTCTCCAACGGTGCTTCACAAAATTGTATGTATTTTGGAGAAAAAGGTAAATTATAAGCTAAGTCCTTTTTTTTTTTTTTTTGTTTGCGCTCCTCCTCGTGCCTGTACAGCTCGCCGCGCAGTCCCGCGGTCGCTTTCTCTCACTTTGTGCAGCGCCGCATTAAGCCACTTACACCGCAGCGAATCCACTTACAGCTAAAAGCAGGTGGGCTTCCATCCATCTCACCTCTCTATATGTACGGATATACCTTTGGAGTGGAGTCCCCTGTGTCCCCCCCCCGCCCCGCCCCCCTCGCAACCTAACCTCGGCAAAAAAAAAAAAAGAAAAAAAGAAAAAAGCCTTGTCCTCCTCTCCAGTTCCCCCTCAAAGGTTGCAGGTAAATGGGGTAATCTCCTGGCCCATCGCCCCCTCTCTCTCTCTGGATGGATGAAACTCAACCCCCCTCCTCCTCCACTCCATCGTAGCGTTTAGACCCCCAGCCTTCCCACTCCCAACAAGGCCCACCTCTCTCTCTCTCTCTCTCTCTCTCTCTCTCTCTCTC
>JAXDDW010000010.1:1527500-1530000 GCA_034670385.1 Hoplostethus mediterraneus | reverse complement strand
TCTCGGTTTTTCATGCTGCTATAGATATTGATGATTATGCACTATAATATGTACTATTATGTACTATTGTATAGCCTGTGTATACTTTATTATCTCCATATGGCATGAATGTGTACATTGTTATGTGTTGAGAGAGAAAGAAAGAGAGAAAGAAAGAAAGAAAGAAAGAAAGAAAGAAAGAAAGAAAGAAAGAAAGAAAGAAAGACCCACAATCCATTTACGGGGCAAAACATCACCCAGCGATAAGAAGATACAGATTATTAACTAATCTGTAACAATTCTCTGATGTATTCATTTGGAAGAAATCATATCTTGACTTCCAGCAGAACTGTCACATCTCTCATCGGCTAATAAGGGCTTTGCGGCTGATGGCCAAACAGAGATGACAGCCCCCTTTGTGTCTCTTAACCGCCTCCCCAACAAAATCAGGCCGACTCGCCGTGAAATCCATTCATAGAGCCATTAACGTAATTGTGTCGTATGGCATGTCTAAAACCAACAACAATGCTGCGTCTCCTTAGCGCAGTTAGCGAGTGATGGACTGACAACTGGAGAGAGACGGGGAGGAAGAGGGAGGCGGCTACTGTGACAGGAGTTTTTTGTGTGGAATAGAGGTGGGCCGCACTCGTGGAAAAGCGGGGTTCTTCAAGGGTTCTTCAAGGGTTCTTCGGTTAGCGTAGCGGTTCCACGCAAGAGCTGTAGCGGCTCACAGAAACCTCTGATTGGTTAAAAAAATGAACAGATGGAGACTCGGAATAAAGAAGCTAGTGTGGTTCTAAAACGTTCTTTTAATGCTGCTCGTTTGGAACATTTCTTACGTTCTTAAATGGTTCTCCACAGCACCATGAACACACAGCATGGTGCTATGGAGAACCTTTCTAAAAGCGTTCTTCATAGCACCAAGAAAGGGTTTTGCTGTGGTTCAAGCCTAAAGAGCCGTTCATCGGTCCTATATAGAACCCTTTCGTTACGAGTGTACTGACAGAAAAGAGAAGAAAAGCAAAAAAGTAACAAAGGAAAAAAATGTGTGTGTGTGTGTGTGTGGGTGGGTGGGTGTGTGTCAGCATGTTTTCATACACTCAAACTCACAGACGCTCATGGTATATAAATCTAGAAATGTATAAAACAAGACGGCCAGGCAAGCCAGGCAAGCCAGGCAAGCCCATCTAGAACGAACGCAAGGTCAAAACCCTGCAGCGGAGCGCCTCGTGTCCTTGTCGCGTCAGCGTCGCGGGTTAGAGCTCTGACAGCACCGTGACGGTGTTAACGATAACCCGAGTCTCTCCCAGGGTTAAAGTCATTTACTAGGCCTGTTCTCCCGCCACATACCTCAGCAACACAACGCAGCCGCCATCCCTCAATGGCACATAACCCAGAGTAGCGGAGACAGGCCATATTTATCACGCTACGCCAATGGTAAATGACTTAGCCCAAAAACTCTCTCACACACACACACACACACTGTTTTTCAGCTACACGCTCTGTGGGCGCTGTAGTGGACAGTGTAAAACAGTGGACAGGGTGGTGCGTGATGCTGTTCCACTGACTGGTGTCCATGTTCATTTTTCAATTTTTGTTGTTGACCGCAGATAATAATGAATGGGAATGAATGAATGTAGAAAGATATGAGTACAACAAGTACACACATTAGCACGGCTCCGTTTCAGGGTTAGCGCCAGCAAATCATCTCTACTGTCAAGGGTAGAAGCAGTTACTCTTGTTACTGTGCTTTAGTAGCTTTTTACTTGGGGAATTTTCTTAAATCAGTACTTTTACTTAAGTATATTTGGACTGAATTATTGTACTTTTTTATTTTACTACTCCATGACAGAGGACATTTTTGAAGCATTGCATCTGAAAAGCTTCAAACCTGCTAAAGCATGTGGAGGAAACATTAAGCTAACTAATTGTAACATTTAATGCTCAATTGCATCCATGCCAGTATCTTAGTTAACATTAGCTAAAAAGCTATCCATCCAGCCACAGTATTATTAGTTTGCATTAGCCTGGTTGTTGGCTAGCTGGTTTGTTAGCCTTTGCTAGCTAGTCGGATAGCTATTAGCAAAAGAAACACCAATGTAATGACGTTATTGAATAACATTGATGGTCATTTTTTAAAGTTTTGTATCACAGATTGAATAATGACATGACATTATAACATGACATGACATTATTTTCAGAACGCTCAACATAGTCTATAAAATATGTGCATGTACATCATGTCTTGAAGTTGTCTGATCCTCTCATCCTTTTTGCATTTCACAATCAAAGACCATATGGACCAACATCTGTTGTTTTTAAAGTTAACATTTACTCTGAGTACGTTTTCAATGAGGTACTTTTCTTTTTGATGTATACATTTACAGTTTTCAGAGAGACCTATTTATACTCTTGCACCTACAACTATTCTAACTGAAAGAGACAATTTGTACCATACTTGCACCATAGCAAGTGCTACAAAGAATAAATTCATGAAATGCTCCAAATCAGCAATATTAAA
>JAXDDW010000010.1:1492500-1522500 GCA_034670385.1 Hoplostethus mediterraneus | reverse complement strand
CATTAAGCTATCGCCCGACAGCGCAGGAGGGGGTCAAAGTTCACCTGGTGCAGAAAGGGGATACCTGGGAGTTGGAGGAACGGGTCAGGGGAGGTAAAGAGGTGAGAGGTCGCCAATATGTTTTGGGGGGGGGGGGGGGGGGTAGTTGTCGTTAGGTAAATGAATTCTCCCTGAGCTTTGTGAGGTACATTTGTTTCAGTGTTGTGGTGTGGAGGGAGACATGTCAGACCACCCTCTCTCACCAGACCTAATTTCCTGATTTAGCCTCCATGCAGCTACACTTCGAACTGCCAAACATCCCCTACAGGCCCAGTGTGTGTGTGTGTGTGTGTGTGTGTGTGTGTGTGTGTGTGTGTGTGTGTGTGTGTGTGTGCGCGTTGGTGTGATTCCATTCCAACGTTTAAGTCATGTTTGTTAATGACTGAGACAGAGAAATGTCTGGAATGCTCGCGATGAAAGAGATTTGTCAGCACACTGCAAGCGAAATAATGGCAAAGGCTTCCTAACCACAAGCCGCTACATATGCTACAGTTTAAGGATTCGCACTCTGTAAATAACACCACACACACACACACACCTCACACTAAGAGAGAGTTAAAAAATGAAGGTTATTATTGTTGAATTTGAGACCAGACTGCTACAGCTGCACCTGTGATATTGTGGCTTTTGGACGATGAGCTGAGCGATGAGTCCATCTTTTCTCCATCCTACTCGTCCCACGCTAGCAGGCCCAACTGAGTAATACGGAGCTACTAGGCCGTAACCCCCCGGGCCTCTCACTCTTTCACCTCCATCTCCCATGGGACCGCCTGCCCTAACCAACTGGACGGAGCGGTCTGGGGCCGGGACGGCTATTTGAATGAATAGGGAAGGGGGGGGGGGGGGGGGGGGGGGGCACTGCTGCGGTCATCAATAATCCGGTAGCTTTCGGCATTATCTGCCATTGATTATGTGCGAGTCATCATCCAACCCTCATTCCGCTAGCCCATCGGCCTCGATTGAATGATGAATTGCTAATCAATAAAACACAGTTTGATAAATCCCTGATTGGGACGGCACGGAATCCCGATTTTATTTCCTGATGCTCCTTGATATAGCCGTAAATCAAATTATTTTATGGGGCCGAGGCTCCCCGGGATAAACCGCTTTTTTTATAAGTCCTGCAGTGGATATTTCTCCAGACTTGGCAAGGCTGGGCATGAAACGCTGTAAAAGAACTGTAAAACATTGCTTAAGCTGTGAATCTTTATAAATAAATAATTAGCGAAACACAGCGGGCAAGAGTTGGGGGGAAACGACTGTAATATTTATGGGCGCTGGTAAAAAAATAAAAAAAAAGTGTGAAATATCGCCATGACGACATAACGGGCCGGCCTATTCATTTGGTTAAGTGATGGGCGAGTTGGGGGAAGTCGGACCCTGCCAGGGGACTCTCTGCCCACCGGCTTACCCGCCCATCCCCGCGGTTGATTAACACGACCCCATCTGCTTTCATTACATTAGCTTGTGAACTGTCGGGCCAATTAGAAAAATTAAAATCATAAAAGAGCCCGCGGCCATCCCTCTTCCTAGGGTTTAAGTAAAATGATGTTGACCGTGGGCACAAATGTGCCCCATTAAAGCATGATAACATTAAGCTCCTGGATGCCTCTTTTCAAAACAACTCAGGTGGCTCTCCTCCTCTTCAAGGAGAACCGGGCCCCCGGCATGTAGATGTAATTAGCCAAATGACTGAGGCAACCTTTAGCATCGGCATAATCATGTTCCCGGTGTCCCATTTGTACAATTTGTAGCTGGTAATTACATGTTTAATTTCGGCTCGCCCTTGGAATCTGCAAAACCCCCAGATTTAGCCGTTCGCTGCGAGCGTGCATGTGTGTGTGTGTGTGTTTCAACAGAAAACGCGAGATGGCGCGAGCTCCGTCCGAAGCATATCCCTCGCAAGCCGGGCACAAAGCGTCAACACACTTCAATCCCTTCTCCTCCGGGGACGCTCCAATGAGAACAATTTCAATCTTTTATTCATGCTGTTTAATGTAACCCTTTAATCTGGCGGCGGGAGCCCGGGGGGGGGGAGGGCTCTAATCCAGGAGTGCCAGCCGCCTGGTGCGCGTCGCATACGACCCCGGGTACACGAGCCCCTATTGTGGCGCCAATCAATCACACACTCATTACACCGGCAC
Source organism: Hoplostethus mediterraneus (assembly GCA_034670385.1). Taxonomy (NCBI): domain Eukaryota; kingdom Metazoa; phylum Chordata; class Actinopteri; order Trachichthyiformes; family Trachichthyidae; genus Hoplostethus; species Hoplostethus mediterraneus. The sequence continues at coordinate 1,520,317 of JAXDDW010000010.1, read as the reverse complement.
CATAAATGCCAAGGCATGCCAAGCTCTACGCCCGAGGGCCCCCGATCACATCTCCTCGGGGGGGGGGCTTGTGCCAACTCAACCTGTGTCAATATGGTCTGAGTGCGCCAGCATTGTATTCCGATGATGCATAGGTGCTGTCTGCCTGCTCGCGTGGCCGCGGCGCACAACGGCGCTTTCAGATGATCGTCTCTAAGAGCCCCCCGGGGACGGAGGGCTGTTCCAACCGCCTGTGATTATTCTTTCTCATTGCCAGCAAGCCGCTACACGAACAGGGGGAAACGCGCGAAAACAAAACGGCGGAATGTTGTCCGATTTGTAAGATTGGCATTTTTATTCATGAGGTTTTGTTTCTGTTAAATGCGGGAGTAAAACCAGGCTCAGACACCGGGGGGGGGGTCAATCTACAAAAGGTTTCCGCGCCGCGCCGGGCTTTGGCGCTCGCCTCCGACAGCTGTGCGTTTCAAAGGCCGCGTTTTGCTTCACGAGCCAACTCGAAAAAAACTACTAAAGCACTACTAAAACGCCGAGGACCTCTGATTGCGGAGCCCTTTCTTCTCCGGCGGGTGTGGTTGTTTGCGCGACAGTATAAAGCGCAGCACACATCTCACCACCGGCTACTCTCCTCCAGCTCAGCTGTCGGTAACAACTGGTACACTTTCCAGAGGCAGGAGGTCGGTGGAGGGGGGGGGGGGGGCAGGAAGGAGGTGATATGGTGAGAGGAAGAGGAGGACAAAAGGCTGAATTGGAGAACATTTGGAGCTACCTTTACCTCCCACAGCTGTGTCTCAAAGAAGCACACTCTGCCTAGAGATGACCCTTAACCTCAGCTTCCTATTGGAGGACCCTTAGTGTTCACTGCAAAGACGTATTTAGCAACTTTTAGATATGATTTAAAGAAAACATCTGACATTTTCATTAATAAATGTCTGTATTGCCGATTGCTGTAACACAATAGTGCTTCAACCTATAACTAGTTCGTGAAAGCTTTTCCATCTGCTGTTCTTAACACCCGGTGTCTGGTAGGTCTTTCCTGGGAGAAATCCTCTGGCGCACAGGAAGTGATGCTTTTTACTTTTTTACGGTTTGTGTGGAATTAACAGAAGAAGAACTGGGTAGTTAGCATGAGCAGCGATAGCCACCGTGGCTGAACAGACAAAGAAAAGAGCGCCACCTACAGAAACTCAAACTCCATCAACAGAAAATCCAAGGAGAAAGACGTCACAGTACTGGACACACTGTTTGATTGACAGGTGATCTCTGGGAAGAGCAGTGAAGAAACATCGCAGTGATGCTGAGAGACAAAAGATGGAGACACATTATGAGTCTCCTTCCCAGGTACAGCACTGAATGTAACTTTAATATGTGCAGGAATTTTACAAGATCTCAGCAATACTTAATAATGGGACAATTGAAGAGCCCTGGCAGCAGTCCACCTTCAGATTCACTTATTTTAGAAAGCGGGTAAACTGTCGTTGAGTGTTCATACCTATGCATAGTGACAAGGCCTTACTTTAAACTCTAAATTGCTTCTATATTCACTCATTATGGTGATTTCCCCCATATAAGTCGCTCTATTGCGAGGGTGAGCTCAACCTGGCCCTATAAATTTGGGCCATAAGGTGATTATCAATGATGTATATGGTTCATGGAAATATGCAAAGTGGTTGAGGAGGACCTTTTAAAGTTTCCATTCCCTTCCTGATTTCAGTGAAAGCAGCAGCAGGTTTAATAGTCCCTAAAAGCATAAAGCTCTTACTGAATATATAGTCACACAACTTCAGCTACTGAAGCATGAAATTGTATCGCATGGGTATTGGATCTTCAAATGCCCAGAGTGTACAATTCATCTGGATGGACGACTTGTATACGGAAGACACACAGGCTGGCTCTGTTTGTTTGTAATGAACTGGACACTCACACAGAATGGAAAATGGTATAATCTACAGTATATTCAATAAGACGTATACCAATTAAATAGAATGGTATATTGCAGTATGGGACTAGAGTCCATTAAATAAGGCATTTCGGAGTGTAGGATCCATGGGAAAAACCAAACAAGACTGACCAAAGAAACTTCTCCCAAAAGCTATATAACCACCATAATCAATACACACAAGCCCATTAACACAATTACTATTCCTGTCCTTTTCCCTTTTCCTATTACAGTGTTGTAATTCTTTCTTTTTCTGCCTCCAACCATGGGAAATGAGGTCAGGTCTGACTCACAATCTTCCATCCTTTCTACGGTTCATCTTCTCCCAGCTCTCCCAGCCCGGCGGCAGCCGTCCAGCTCCCTTCCCTCCAGAGCCTCCGCTACTCTGGTCACTTGTAGGTTGTCGCCCCCTGGAGGCCGTCTTGAGCACTACACACACCGACAGGGGAGAGGAGGCACTCGCAAAGGGAAATATTACACTTAGTGAACACCTTTCACCTTACACCTCAAGTCTCAAAGTAATCACTCATAATGTAATAACAGCCGAATGATGTAATAACTGGTCAAAATGTAATAAAATGTTTCTCTAAATGGATGTAATAAATGTCCAGATAATACAGAACATCACATTATTACATCAACCAACAATTATTACTATAAGAGGGGATTATTAACATATCTTTAGCTGATTATGTAATAATAATATATTATTACGTTCTTATTCTTACAAGCTGTTACATGATAAATCAATATTATTATTTCATCATCAGTTAAAAAATATGAGGAAATTATTGCCAGCTAATACTGTGATGGTCTAGCAATTTATTGTATTAACTTGTTTTTACCACAGTGGGACATTTGTAGCGTGACATTTTGATTACACTTTGCTAAGTTATCACATTACCCAGTAGTTATGCCATTATCAGTTGCTACAGTCCCCTCTCTAATAATAAGAGCATGGCGTGCTTCCAGTCGGGCCTTCGTGTAATGGCACCAGTATAGTGCAGCACAGGTAGACCGTGAGTCTGGTAATGGACCATCATTGGCCATGGTGACCTCAGGGGAATTCTGCTATCACATGTATTAACATGAATCACAATTCCTCATGATTGATTGGATGGAGGAGCAATATACATACACTGTATTTATCAGCAAGACACTAGTTCATTACAGCGCTCACATGGTAGGCATCTGTTGTGTAAAGCCAATGCACAAGGCAAAGCAAAGGCCCATGGTGTCCTTCCCCAAAGTGCTGGTCATAGCGACCTTCCAACGCTGACAGAGATTATTAGCGTAAGCATGGCTGCAGTGCTAAAGGGAATGCTGTTAAGCCGTTTTGCTGCTGTGGCCCACTCTGCCTCCTGGCATGGACGGTTATTCTGGGAGATTTCATTGACATTGCCCTTTCCTTATTCATGCCTTTCGGGCCCCCCTCCTGATTGAAACTATTGTCTATGAAAACGCCTGGTGAAAATGTTTTATCATTTCAATTTAGCTGTTTCACCTCTGGTATTGTGTTTAACCGCAGCTGGGAAAGCATCTCGGCTTTGCCAAGGGAAATTAGTTGAATTCCAATATTTCTTACTCATTCAAGATGGGACTTGCGAATGGCTATGGTATCAAGGGTACAGACAATGTCATCGGAGTTGTATTGGCAGCATCCTGCAAGCTTGCCAAGTCTTAGCCCAGCTTTAATGGGTTTTCGCTCAATAACAATGAAGAGACAGAGAGCGCCATAAAGACAGACCCAGCCAATCCTTTCTGAATTCTAATGGGGAAGGATGCATTATAAAATGACTGGTTCTAAGCAAAAGCCTGCTTTCCATGTCGAGCTCTCATACCCTGCCAATCAAACAAGTTGAAGTAATTTACAGTCTGGCAGGAGTTGGGGAAAATAGCCCAGAGGAGTTATAGTTACAGTACGTGTTTACTGTATGAGTGAGGGAGGAGAAAGCTTGTTCTAATTACAGTTGCTGAGGAGGAAAATATTTCCCAAACATGTCTCTGCTGTAACCCAACCTAAAGGCACCGCACCCAGCTACAACATGCATGAAGTATCAAAACATTTATATTATTTTGCATGTTTTGGATGACATATCAGTCTTAGAATGATTAATCAGCCCAATATCTTTCTGCCAGTATAATACAGTATCTACAGAGCATGCTTATTGCTCAAGGGACACTATTCATGGATTTCTATTTTTTAACATCACACTCAATTATTGATGCTGGCATGATCTAAGAGTTGAAACAGCTTGTGTGCAAAGTCAGAGCACTTTAACTGTTTTGACATATGGCATGCAAGATACATGGATATATATATATATATAGTATATGAACAGTGTACAAATATAGGCCTGCAGGTGGTGTGAGCTGAACAGCAGATGCAGCATTGCATGGCCAACCCATGGGCTGGTATGGTATAAAGTGGGTTAGTGGGTCAGAGGCTCACACTGATAGGAAATATACACATTTCACACACACTAGCTTCTCTTATGGATTATATTTTCTTCATCCCTGGGATGGTGAGTCAGCATACAACATCCAAGGGCTAATAAAACATTTGCACACAGTGGTATAACATAAGTCAAGTCAAGTCAATTTTATTTATAGAGACCTTTTAAACAACAGTGTGCACGAAAGTGCTTTACAGAGCAGGCGAGATTAAATGACAGAATGAAGCACAGTTGAAAAAAGAAACGCAGACATACAAAAAAAAATCCAAGTAACAGAAAATCAGACACAATTATCCGATGAGTAATGGTACATTTTTAGTTATGACTTACAGGCCTCAACTGATTTGGAAGATTTGTAGTAATCTAAACCGAATGTGATACATTCATGGGCGATTCGCTCTAGATTGCAAAATGACAAAAAGGTCCTGATTTCAGACAGGATTTTGAGTTGGTAGATGCTGGATTTCAGTTTGAGTTAATTTGAGTTAACTTGTTTATCAAATTCCAGGGCATGATCAAAGATGACATCAAGATATTTAGTGTGAGGTTTTACTTAAGTTGATAGATGACTGAGGCTATTTTGATGTTGTTTATGGAGTTGGTGGAATCAAATAAGACTATCTCTGGTTTTTTTCTGTTTAATTGGAGAGGGTTGAGTGACATCCAGCATTTGATGTCTTCGAGGCAACCTATGTGGTTAGGTATGCTGGTTTGGTTATTGGGCTTCAAAGGCAGATAAAGTTGTGTATCATCGGCGTAACTATGAAACGAAATGTCTTTGGATACTGTGGCCTAGAGGAAGCATCTATATACAGAACACAAAAGGGCTGAGAATGGATCCCTGCGGTACACCACAGGAAGTGGGAGCTGTGTTCATTTTTCCCTCTAGACACCCAACATCATCGTCACAACTCAGCTATTAAAGAAAATTCAGACTTTTGCAGCTGTATGTACCTTGAAGTTTTCATGTGCGCTCATCTTTTAGCTCATTCCTTTGTCAACCATAGGCTGATGCTATTGCACATCAAGTCAGCTGATTGGTCAGATGAAGGAGGCTGGTATTTCCTTCAGTAATGCATCTCTGAGGAGTCATTTAGGGTCCCTCTTGATTTTGAAGGACAGACGTTGGTCCTTCTTGCCGACTCACTACTTTGACAAACAGGCTTGTTCTAGAGTCAGCGAGGACATAAGGTGCATGTTCGTGAATGACATTACGTGCTGGGAAAAAGTATTCATCAATGTGTGACACTTTATTGATCCTCATAGGGAAATTGCTTGTTCCATTCTAGGGAGGTCAGAGCTCAGGTCCAGCCACCGAACAGCACAGACATTTTAAACAGATCATCCTTCAGCCTGACACCCCAGGTTTAAGCCTCTGTGTCAGCATGCAGCCATCCTGCTGCCAGCTGCCAGTCCTCACCAGCTCTAGGGGCTCTGCGGTGTAGCTGACCCTGGAGGGGGAAAACGAAAAGAGAATATTCCAACAGGGATCAATGCAATATGATATTATTATTATTACTTTACCTCCAATAGTCAGACATACCTGAGGCCTTCAGTACACCACCTTATGCCCACAGCTAATAACTGATGCCCTGCATATGTAAAGAGGGACAGGAGAGGGATCGAAAGGGGGAGAGATAGCAATGTAAAACACAAGTCTTCTTTATTGCTCTCTCCTCTTTTTATGTCTCTGCCAACCTGTCCCCAACTATCCCCCTCAGTTGTATGTTGAGGGCAACAAACTGCGGTGAGACCCATCTCCCCAGTGTTTGTGTTTCCACGGCGAATTGCTTCATCTTTTAAAAATGGCGAGGTGATGCATCTGGAGGGATGAAACATTTATCGGAGGACAATTTTTCATTAAGGCAAGGAGAGAGCCTCCATCAATATTTCAAGAGGCCTGCCTGCCCGCAGTGCATGAGTGTGTGTGTGCGTGCGTGCGTGCATGTGCTCTTGTACTTTTTATGATGCCCAAATGTCCTCACAAGGATAGAAAGATGAGGAAAATCCTACAAAGTGAGGACAATTTGTCAGTCCTCGCTTCTACAAGGGCTTAGCTCAGGATTAGGGCCAGTGATAGTGGTAAATTAAAAGGTGAGTAAACTTGACCTCCAGTCGGTGATCATCATAAAGCAAACAACAACCAATATGAACAAAAATCAATTGTATTTTCAGTAAAGTGTTCATTTAAGCCCTTATCCCCCTTACCTACCTACCCTATCCTACCCTACCCTGTCTATAACATATATCTTCCATCAGTTGGACAATACTCACTAAGACATATACTGTGAATTTATATCAGCCTAAGAAGGAGGGTAAACTCTAGTTTAGGTGGGTTAAGGATAAAGACTATGGGTTAGGGAATGAATGTAGTCAGTGGAAGGTCCTCATAAAGATAGTAATACAAACCTGTGTGTGTGTGTTAAAGTGTCCAATCTTGACATTCAACCCTACCATGCTTCCACACTGTCACATGCTCTCTCTCTCTCTTTCTCTCTCCCTCTGTCTCCCAGACTAACAGCTCACCCCGTGTATTGCTGGTAGATGGCTGTTGTTAGCCACTCTCCTCCGAGCATTTTCAGCTGTCACACTCTCTCAGAGTTCACGGCGCTGGTTTTAGTCCCCTGCATCAAATATTCATAGAGGGAGAGGAGAAGGAGGCGGTAGGGCCACCCAGCACTCTCCTGTCCTTCATCCATCCCCCTTTTATTACCTCTCTTCGCCTCACCCTTAAATCCTTTCATCCGTCCCCATATCGTCAGGTTAGAATATCTGTAATCAAATGGATAATCATGTGGGAAAGACGTGGAGTGAAAACAGACAGACAGAAAGAGGTACAGACACACAGAGAGAGAGAGAAAGATCATACAAATCACTATAATATTCCTATAATATTCCTAAAGGGCCTTAAAGTATGTGACCTTATTGTACTTTATGTCCTATGGAGTCCATAGCATATTCCTATAATACTCCTATGGGGGCTTATGGTATGTTTGTGGTACTAATAGTGAGTTATACTAACCGTAGTGTACATTGTGGTATGTTTTTTACCTCCTTAATAGTAAATTTATAGTACTTTTAATCACTTATGGTACTAGTGGTACTAACTTAGTTCATAGTGACCTCATTGTACTTTATGATATTGTGTACCATTGTGTACGGTAGTTTATAGTGATGTTATCATACTTAATCTCCTACGGTAACACTATAATAGTCCTGTCATATTCCTCTATGGACTTTTGCAGTGATTTTTCTGTGCCATCCCTCTAAAAGGTATTATATGATTACTATAGTTCTTCTTCATCGGCCCCAGTGGAGCGCCCCACACAGCAAGGTGGCGAGGATGATGGAGGGCGCTGAGGAAGAACTCAAGGTAAGAGCGACTGAAGTTATGCATTCACTAAGCACGCTTGACTCTTCTCTCCATCCTCTCCGCTCTCATATCGGAGAGAGACTGTCGATCCCACTATACTGTGCAGAATAGGAAATAGGGCTCATGTCAAAGACGGGATGAAAGCGTTGCGCTGCCCCTTTATCATTGAAACAGACAGGAGCGGAGGAGCTGATGTGTGTAAGTGTATGTGAAGTGTGACCCTTACATATAGCACACATATGGTTATGTTGCTGTAGATAATAGGGATCTGACAAAGAGAGATGGGGAGAGAACTATGGAGGAGTGTATGGAGATGTAAAGTGTGAGGGGGGGGGGGGTGAGTGGGAGTGATAGAGCAAGTCAAACAAACTTGGAAATGGAGAGATGAAGAGAGATAGAGATCGAGAGAGAGAGAGAGAGAGAGAGAGAGAAGGAGGGAGGGCATATGAATATTTGATCCTGCTGTAGGAGGGCGGGAGGGCGTCCCAGAAGTCCTTGTGATGAGCGGGACTGTAAAAATATTTACCTTAAACACAGCACTGTGAGACATGAGCAATATGAGAGAGGAGAGAGGGGAGGAGGATGACATGAGCACTATACCACTCCTTCCTTCCTTCCTCCCTACCTTCCTTCCTTCCCTCTTTCCTCCCGACTCCCCGTCAGCTACTAACTGGGTCAGCATCACACATCCATACAAAGGAATGGGAGGATTTAAGCCGTGACAGACAGAGAGAGAGAGAGAAGAGAGAGAGAGAGAGAGAGATGGATGGGGATGACGGGAAGAGGTGAGAGAAAGAGCGGCAGAGAGGAGGGCGAAAACGAGAAGATGGGATGGGTGAGAAAGAGGCGCCGTGTATGTGAGAAAACAGATTTATGGACGGATAGAGGGGAATGTTGCGTCGCCGCAGAGAGAATGAACGGCAAGACGGAGAGGAGGAGGAGGAGGAGGAGGAGGAGGAGGAGGAGAGTGCATCGGTGGGAGTGTGAGAAAGAGCAGGGACGGAGGAGAGGATGAGGAAGGAGTGAAGAAGAGCGAGCGAGGGATGGAGGGAGGGAAAAAAGGCAATGATTAATTCATCTTTATGTTTCGGCGGGCCACTTGCAGCGTGGGTCTGGCGGCCGAGGCCCTAAGAGGCTAAACATGATGGAGAGTCAGCCATTACCATGTTTAAAGTGCTGCCCCCCCCCTCCCTCCCTCTCTCTCTCTCCCTCCCCCCCTCCCTCCTTCTGCCGTGTTTACATCCTCGGTTTGTGCGGCTTTGTTTACATCTTCCGAGTGTAGGTGATGTGATGAAGTGATGAAGGATGGGGAAAGAGCAGGGGTGTGTTAGATAGAGGTATATGGGGAGAGAGAGAGAGAGAGAGAGAGAGAGAGAGAGAGAGAGAGAGAAGAGGATTATCTCAGCCATGTGTCAGCCTGTACCTGGGGGTGTATTTACTCAAATCTAGTATCTCTGAACACATGTAACCTCGTCATATTTCCCTCAGACAACTCTGACATCAGGCCAGTCATTGCCTATTTATTAGAGGTGTCTCTGATACGTGCATAGCTGATAAACACGTGATTTGATTTATCTGGGATGCAGAAGAGGTAAGCCCACCTAAACTCAGCTAACCCCCACTTTTTTTTTTATCAGGGGTTTACAGAGTTGATTCGCCTTTTTAGGGCAAACACAAAACTGCAAGTTAAATGATAATATTGGCTTTTAATGGGAACATATATATAATGATGATTGAGTTGTGTTTATATTGGCGGATGTGATGTCTCCTGACATTTTTATTTACCACCACAACATCGCTTCTTGCAAACGCTGCTGAGTGTGTTGAAGCATCCGCCAAGATAAATCACGGGCGCCCCGCGGGCAGTTCAAACATCGGAAGCCTTGGTGCGATACCTTTGCCCGGCTCCGTTTGGGATCCGAAAACCCCCACCTAGGTCCCCCGATGCCTGCCCCAAACCGAGATGAAAACATCAGGGCTTTTCTCGGCCCAGAAAAAAACTACAAAGCAAAAAGGTCTTTTTTAAGTCTGGCGCTGGGACGCCGTCCTGTGCCCCGTCGCCGAGCTCGTCGTCGACATCAAACGGCTGGCAGACGGGTGTGCCAACCGGTTGGCGCAGATGGCCGGACTCAAACGGGACATTCTAATGAGGAGCAGGTAGGGCATTAGTAGTCTGGGCAGGGTGGCCCAGGAGACCACGGTAATACACACACACACACACACACACACACGAAAAACCTGCAGAGGGGAGGCATTTTGTGTGTCATGGCAGCCGGTGAATGTGAGTGTAGCTATGTGTGTTTTGAGGAGTGAAGATGGAGAGTGGATAACAAGATGGACTCAATTTCTTGACAATTTATAGACAAATTCACACAGCCGCAAGCACACAAACACACACGCTCACATGCACACACGCACACGCACACACTCACACGCACACACACACACAGCCATCCCACAGCCCAGTCAGACAGCATACCATACCAGAGTTAAAACAGCATAAGACATGCTCATGTCTCTGTGACAGGCCTGGGAGGCTGAGGATTCTCTCACACTGGGCTGTGAAGTGTGGGTTAATGGGTTCATCTGACTCCAGTCAATAACAGAGTACTACTGCCACCTAGTGGGCTTGTTGTGTAAGACTCTATCCTGGGATAAAGGTTGGCCGAGGAGTCTGCACGCTATCTAGTGGACACTTTGAGGGAGTGTCGGGTGAGCACTAGAAGATACAGTACATCATGTTCACGTCATCAGCATGAGAGGAAATCATCAGAATGGCAGCCCATGGATAATTCACATGTTATTACAACCTGGCTATTTTTATGAAGTAACACATAGGATGGTGACTTTGGGCACAAATAGTTGTAATTACTTTGCACAAAATCCAACACCATAGAAATGAGATGACATATAAAATAATATGAATTTAACCACCGCGTGGAGAAAGAAATGTGTACATACAGAAGCCTATAGGCCAGTAAAGTTTATTTGTATAGCCCTTAATCACGGCTACAGTCAAAGGGCTTCGCAGCGGCTTCAAAATCTCTCTTCACTTATGAAAAAATGTGGATTCCCGGGTGTCTGACATGGGTGTCAGAAGCATGAAGGGCAGTGGTTCCCAAAGTTTGGAGGCTTCCACCAGCAAAATTAGGAATTTAATTTCATAAATTAAAAGATAAATTAATTTTGTAATAGAGACAGTTATACAATTCAGTACTAAATCAACAATTAACATTGGGGTGTGTGACCATGTGTCCATTTGGAGGTCTGTGGCATGGAAATGTTCAATAACCCTCCTGTATGGTGGATATTGTATGAATTGCAGTGAACTAGAACCCTGTTTACAGCAAGTGGCCAGTAGATGTCTGTGTTAAGCAGTGTATGTCCTCACCCCCTCTTCGGAGCAGAAAAAGCCTCTCCGGCAAGCAACAGGGACGTGTGGCTAATGGTGCCTTCAACGTCTCCTCGTAATCTCGGAGCTCTTGAGATTGTAAATCGTCAATACAACTCGTGCTTTTAATGAGGAAATCATAAAAAGATGCAACAAAAGTTTTTTTTTTATTCAATTTTTAAATATGTGATGGCTGTTGTTTCATTTTAGTCATCAAGTTGGCACAGAGCTACCAATTAATGTTTTAATTAAAGTTGTTGTATATATGCCTGTATATTTAACTAAAAGTTAAATGGAGTGCAGAAAAAGAAAAATACAGTAGTGCTAATTCTTTACATATGTAAAAAAAAAAAAAAAAACAACAACACATAATCATACAATCAGTGTTAAATACAACTATGACCAACGTAATGCTAACAACCACCAATATAAACAAACATCAAGGCTGCTGCTGAAACTGAATCTAAGCCCATCATTTAGATTCTACTCACTATAATGTATGTGATGGATCTATGAATGGACGGCGGGGTTCGCTGAGTTTAGGTGAGTTTTACCCTCCACTGCATCCCTGAATCAAACGCATCACTTGCACCGCCAGTTGTTGACACGGCTTCCTGCGCTTGAAAGCAGCATAATAAGGAAATTCTTTCCCGAACCCTCAGGCTATAGAGAAAGGATGGGCTGAAGGAAACCTTTACACGTGGATGTAAATTTAATAAAACCTTAGGTCAGGGCACATCAGTCATTTAGTTTCTGTATGGCAACTGTTTAATATTGAAGGGAAAATGACTTAGAATTTCAGCTGAAATAGACGCACGGCAACCACATCTGGTCCCAAATTAAAAAGACAGCTTTGTTGGGATTTGAAATAACTATTAGATTTCGTTGTTTTCTAATTTGTAGACTTTAGTTTTTGGTTGGGTTATTATGTATTATGGATATTTGTGGACGCATCTGTTCGGTGTGACTCAAACTGCTCCGTCTGATTTCCTATCTGCTCGTAATTACGTGTTCTGCCTTCACGAGGCTTGGATTTATTGGATATATGACACCGCAAAAACAAAATCCCGCTACAGCAATTTGATAGATGTCAATAAGGTCATATTTCAAAGCAGATTTGGCCAGGCCCGTGGATGTTTATTAGGCCTGGTCACTGGGTAGAATCACGGAAAGGATTATGAACATGACTCCGACCAGCCTACATGTTTATGGAGAGATTATTTGCTTTTTTTTCTTTTCCTCGGGACAGTTTGTCTGTTTATTTCCAGTTAAACTAAACAAAAAAAAGTGTTCACACATGGACTTTCAAAGGCTTTCAACTAAATACACCTTGAAATTATATTAGATATTAATAAATAATGTAAAATATAACACACGATGTTACACGTGTATTTTGTCCTCTGCAGTGAAAGAGCTGACTTGGAAAAATAGTTGATTTATGATATTTCTAATTTATTTAGTGTTTAAAAAGTCATTAAAAAAAAAACAACCTACCAGAAAAAAGAGATAAGCAACCAGTAATAATGGTTTTTTTTCAGGAATGTCTCAGCACAACTGGATGATTACCGAAGTCCATAAAGTGCAGGTCGTTTTCCTCGGCCCATCTCTTTAGTGGGCCATAAACTGAGATCATACAGGTTCACTGTGGGTGGAAATCAGTCACAGTCTGTCTAACCTGAGTCAAGCAGACAAGGATGATGGGCTTTAGGAAACCATTCATTCTGCTAAACACTGAAAAAGTGACCTGTGCAGACTATCTGAGGACGACGTGTCTTTGACTGTCCTCTTACTTTATGTTTGGTTGTTTTTTGCAGGGTTAGGGTGTGACGCAACTTATTTTTTGTTTTGCAAATATTTTTTGTTTTGCAAATATTTTTCTAGAATTAATTTAAAAAAGACTTTAACTGAAATAAAAATCAGAAAGAGTAAAAACTTGGATGATTATTTCTAATGAACTTAGAATCTGAATTGGGCCTGAGTCATGTACAGTATATCCTTATGTTAAACTGTGTGTGTGTGTGTGTGTGTGTGTGTGTGTGTGTGTGTGTGTGTGTGTACTTGTTTCTGCCTCTTTGCCTATGTCTGTCTTACATGCACGTCAATCATGCATGTGCACCTACACTGTGTTAGCTACATGTTGTGTGTGTATGTGTGTGTTTGCTTTCTCATGCATTCACATGTCTCCAGTGCACATAAGAGCCTGTTTGTTCCCATCTTGTCTGTGTGTGTGTGTGTGTGTGTGTGTTCCTTCATCCCTGCCAGTGTTGAAGCCAAGGGCCCATCTGGCTCCTATGATGGTCGCTGCTTCACGGTGCCTCAGCCTGATTCATGGGCCCTGGACGGCCCTCAGCTGCTATCCCACTTCCACCGTTTTACATCGCATACCTCTCCAAAAAACCTCCGCTCACCCCGCCGCATACCTCCCGCCTCCCACCGCTCTCCCATGTCTCCCACACTGACAGGCCTGTACGGACAAGCGCTATCAAGAAGCCATATTTCTCGGAGTGTGTGTTTCACCGGGACTCTCGATCTACAGTAGGCCTTTGAGAATCCTCCAAATGCGTTCGCCATCGCTCCCATCTGCCCCCGTCGATCTGCTTTCACGAAACCCCTTCTTCTTGTCCTTTATCTGAGAGTCACCGCGCGAAGCCATCTTTTTTATCTCTCCCTCTCTTTCTCTTGCCTACATGAATTACTCCGTGGCCAAATAAACCTTGCGGACCACGCCCTTTCTGGAAGGAAGTGAACCCCCCAAAGAAACAAAACCCAGAATTTTCCCCTCGGTTTGTTGTCCTCCCTGTCTCTTCGTCTTAATTCACCCTGCATCTTAATTATCCACTTTCTTTCTCGTGTCGTTTCGGCTTTCACAGAGGGCACGGTGACATAACCGCGAATGTACGGTTGCCAGTGTGTCCTCAAACTCCCGGCCAAGCCTCGTTGGATTGGCGGCGTTGCTCGCGGGGGCCACACTGTTGCACAATCTGCAGCCACGAGGCGCTCATATAAGCTCTCAGATATGCACCCGGAGGACCTCCCCTGTCAATCACACAGGAACACCAAGGAGCCCGTCCAAAGACAAGGTTGAAAAGGTTGAATTATGGATGAATATTGACAGTTGGATTGCGTTCACATCCTCTGCTGACGTGACAAAATGGCAACGGTACGCCTGCAAGACTGTACAAACTGCTGCGTCCACACTACGTGAATGCACATAGATATTCTGCCGTTGAGTTTTGTGTGTTGCGCGCTCCCTTCGCACCGTCTCTCAGGTCCTTGGTAGTCGGTTGCTGTGATACAGAGGGTCATCATGCATCTGCACCAACGTCACCAAGACGAATTCCGAATGCAGTTGTGATTCTGATATCGCTATTAAGTTTCACAATGACTAATATCAAAAATAAAGAGCTCCAGGAGATCACCTGTCAATCAAACAATGTGTCCAGTACTGTGACGTCTTTCTCCTTGGATTTTCTATTGATGGAGTTTGAGTTTCTTTGTCTGTTGGCTATCGCTGCTTATGCTAACTATGCATTTCTTCTTCCGTTTACTCCAAACAAACCGGAAACGCATCACTTCCTGTCTCCAGAGCATTTTTTTCACCTCCCAGGAAAGACCTACCCGAGTAGCAAACGTAAAAACGTTCATCAACCGGCTAGAGGTTAAATTCCGTCTTGTGTTATAGCAATCAGCGGTAGAGAGCGCGGCAAAACGGACATTTATTTATAGAAAAATGTCACAAACGTTCCCGTTAAGCCTAATGAAAAGCCCATAAGAGGAAACCGTGGGTAAAGCTAACTTTAAAAACCCTGAACCCAATCCACATGAAGTCAGTCTGACCAGGCTTTGCCGACAGATGTCTCTATGTCAGTCCAGATGACTGTCAGGGGAGATTATAAAGAAATCAGCCCTGCCAGGAAGTCTGTTTTAACTTTTAATGTTTTTCACTGCTTTCCTGTTTGTACTTGCAATCAATGCTCAGTTACATCAAATATCTGCGCCGCGATCGTTTGCGGCATGTTATTTTTTATCACATTAACCTCCCCGAAAAACAAAGAGTAGCGCCTTGCACAGGAGGTCCTCGTCACAACCCAGCACAGAGGAGCTTCAGCACCTTCAGCTTCAGACATGTGACCCCCCCCCATCCCCCCCACCTCTTCCAAAACAGTACCAGTGTGTACCTAAGGAGGGGCACAGCGCTTGTATTGATGTAGTCACGCTGCTGTTGTTTTGCTAGCCGTCATTTCCGAGAAATTCCTCTGTCTCTCCGCTCTGACTTCATTCCTCCAGCAACAGTGACAAGCAACACACACACACACACACACATACATACAGTACGTTTGCTTCCACCGACACACACAAAAACACTGTACACATTGTAGTCTGCTCTCCCTCACACACTCCCGCTATCTGTCTCGCTCATCATGTGATTCCGTAGAGAATGACCCGAGTCGGCCATGTTTTCCGTCTGCTCCGCCGCTGTTGAAGCATCTCTGGGCTCATCATGGTCTATACTTACTGACGTGCTGCCGTTCGGTGGGCACCTTCATCCAAAACACCAACAGCACCATGAGCACGTTCATTTCTTTTTTTAGCATGGCTCCGGGAATGAAACATTCAATGTTCCTCTCTGTGTCTCTTTGAGCTAAGGTGGCTAAAGAGGTAGGATGGAGGATATGAGAAAATGCAGCACTGTAATTCCAAAAAATATGAATTACGGAAGCACATGCAGAATAACGTCAGTGGAACTCAGCGAGAGGAACCAAAAAAATGAATGATGTGTGGCGTGAAATGACAGGAGATGCACGCAATAAATGAGAAAGAATGTGGGAAGATGACGAAAACAAATATGTGAGTTTATAGAGTACAGTCTGTCTGCCGGCCTGTCTGTCTCTCTCCCTCTCTCGCTCTCTCTCTCACGCACACACAAACACACGCACACACACACAGATCCCTCATCCTGGTCTGTTCCTGTCACCCCCCCCCCCCCCCCCCACACGTCTCCTCTGTCAATGTGTTTTTCTGTCCTGAGGTCCGGGGGTTAAGTTGTCCCCAGCATGTGTTAGTGGTCAGGTCAGCAGTAGCCGGGGCCCGTGATGACAGAGTGTGTGAACACTGGAGGGGGGGGAGGAGGTGGGGGGGAGTCAGGGGGTTAAGTGTCTGTACAGGGGTGGTATGGTTCAGGGTGTAGCAGACGCCCCCAAAACACCGTCCAGCTGCCCCCACTCCCCCCCACGAGCAGACCGGACACGACTGATTTGGTGTTTAGAGTTCCATGCAGTGATGTAGTGATGTATTAAAGGTGGCACACAACCACCACACATCAATAATATCTGGAGGCAGGGGGTGATGCTAGACATGCCAGGGGATTTTGGGAGTCTAGCAGAACTTCCTTGCGTGATTTTTAAAAAACACTGAATGTACAGAAAGAAATGTAGATATTATCTAGGCCTTTAGCAATGAAACGACTTTTTTGATGTGTTCTATATGAGTTAAGGCAGGTCAGTTTAGGTGATGATCATACAATATTTTCAGAAAAACATTAATTTCTATTTGTTATATTTATGTTTTTTCATAAAAGATCCAATCCTCCTACAACAAATCAGTTTGGTACTACTTGTGTGTATTACAGATTTATGTCAGCGTGTAATGGTGCGTGAGGCAAGTTTACCCTCCACTGCATCCCTGGTTTTTATGTTCCCATGTAGTGTGACCACTGGACACAGCAACAGAGGCACAGCACATGTGGTGGAGACAAACAGAATGCTTAGACACACACGCACACACACACACACACGCACACACACACACACACACACACACACACACACACACACACACTTCACCAAGTGAGAATGACAGAGGCAGCTGTTGGCGTGATCTTGAGGTCATGTTGGATCACAACACTGAGGCAAAAAAACAAATTCTTTAACCCAGGGGGTTGTCTAAGATGTGAGTTACTGGATCACATGGTTGTGGATGGCTAGAATGATTCTCTGTGTGTGTGTGTGTGTGTGTGTGTGTGTGTGTGTGTGAGTGTGAGTGTGATTGTGTTTAACAGAAAAAGCAATTTTTCTCAACAGGAGCCTTTGTATAAGAATCAACACGTATCATGTATAACATAAAGGCAAATTATCACCTAATAAAAAACAAGTTCACTGATTTTAAAGACAGATATCACTATTGTCTGGAAGCCAAAAGACACATGGGGGATTTTGTTACTAATACGTGTATTGATTTAAAATAATAACTCTAAAGCAAATTTTAAGGAATTTAAAAGGTTAACCGACATTTCTGACCAATGCCGGTGCCAAAGACGGCAGGGGTAAAACAAGTCTAACTTCATATAATTGCTGTTTTTGGACGGTGCAGTCTCTTTCCATTGTGAAATGCCAACACACACCATTTTAGTTTGTTAGCAGGGATCACTTGAATATAGTTATTCACATATATGTGGCAAAAATGACCTGCTGGCAAATCTAGTGCTCAACAAGGGTCCAAGGATCCAAAAGTTTGTCATTATCCGGGCGCCATTAAAATAGTTTCATTTAATTACACTCTGGGGTGTATTAAAGAAATAATAGCCTTTTCAGTGCAGGGGGAGGGTTCATTAATAAAAATAATGTCCAAGCTTTGGAATTTCACAGGTGTGATTTGTCTTCATCTTTAATGGCGAGGACTGATTAAGAAAGCAAACACAGTGTGTAGGCGTGTGTAGGTGTGTGTCAAGTCCATGCGCACATCTGTACGGCTGCATGGGCGTACGAAGGTGTGTGAGTGCAGTGCCGTGCATGCTTGTGTGTGTGTGTGTGTGTGTGTGTGTGTGTGTGTGAGTCAGTGTCCTCACATCGGGCAAATTATTCAGGCTTAGCAAACAGAGCTGACAAGACTATGAGTGATCCTTAACGTTGTTATTGACTTAGACTTTATTTATAGAGTGTGTGGTCCCGCTGCGTGAGCGCCACCCCTCCAAGGCCTGGGAGCAGACACGATTAATCAGAAGAATGTTATAATTAGGCTTCATGCCCTCAGGCTGCAGGGACCCCCCCCCCCCCCCACATACACACACACACACACACACACACACAGACATAGAAACAACACTATATGTGAACAGGAACATAATGTATGAATGCATGTGGTGCGCAAACACACACACACACACACACACACACACACACACATAGGGGGCCCTGTGTGTGTAAGCGGGCTGGATAGGTTGCAGAGGTTTTTGGGTGTGCTGTTTGTCCAAAAACGCTCTAAGGCTTGTTCTCTTCATTGGAGAGGTTGTTCAACAAAAGTCAGTTTGTTACAGTAGCGGGGGGCCAGCGGGGGTATTAATACACACCAATGCAGATGTCTGAACGTTTAACAGCCGCCCCCTGTGAGAAAGGCTGTTGTGTTCAGTGTCCAAATCGAATGTCTGGTGATCCCCGTTTGGTCACTTCTATTTTTGTTGGGAGGGTTCACGAGTGCGTTGAAAAGTACACATTTGTCTCCGAGTGCACTTGTATTCTCCCAGAGTGATTCAGAGTCACTTGCTTTTCTTTATGTCGAGTCGTGACGAAAATAAACACAAAGACTCCATTTAGACTGTAATTACAACTGGGGCGACTGAAGAAAAGAATGAATGGAAATGACTAAAATGGCATCAATTTTCAGAATTTTGACTTTATTATAAATAGTAATAATACTGAGCTTGTACACATGACGTTCACGTCATATCGCTTTCTCAAATAATACAAAAAATATATCAAAAATGAAAGGAACCAATGGAAAGAACTGATTCTTCCTAACATAGATAGAAAATAACAGAGTGCTCGTATCAAGGCTTGAGCGGCGATTGGCTTGGAGATCAGACAAAACTATCATTAAATGTATAAGGTGTTCTTGTTTCATATCACTCACTTGCACTGTGCAGCAAGGTTTACAATTACATTGTTGGCATACAGTACATCTGTGACAATAAATATGTCTGGGACACATTAGACCCGATTGATATTTCCTGCTTTTGCAAAAATGAAAACAAAAAAAGGTCCCGAGCAATACAAAACAATAAAAACACACTTTTGGCTTTGTCATTCCTGGTAATTTGTTGTTTACCTTGGCATTCCCTTGATTCAATCTTTTCCTCATGACTCTACAATGACTTCAGCTGCTTAACATGTGGTCCCCATGGTTTGCTAGAACAGCGATATTAGCGATGTTTTGTATTTTGTTTTGGACACCGAAAGCCTTCAAAGGCACATGTGCTGTTCCCCCTTGCAAAACGTCCCGCCTCAGAATGCGAACCGCTGCGTAAGACGCTGCAAGAGGTGCGTTTTGCTTCTTTTAATAAAGGTTGACTCCCAAGATACGTGATATTGCACTTCTGGTCAACTGGGAGGAATGTCTCTCTTTAGTCCGAATTCTCTCGGTCTCTCAGTTTCTCAAGTGTCTCTTGGTCGTGACTTGTGACCCGGTGGCTTTCTCTCGCCGGGGAGGGCTCTTTAAGAGGGTTTCACCCCGCGATCGATCTCGCCTATCCCCCCTCAAAGCCACTTGTTCACCCCCCACATCTACTCCTCTCTCATCTGTCACTTTCCCCAAAGTCACCCCTGACCTCCCCGAGTCCTCCCTAAAACTACAAAAGGCTGAGCTCCCTGTCTCACTGTCTGAAACATCAATGAAACAGAGGGAACGAGAGAGAGAGAGAGAGAGGGAGAGAGAGGGAGAGAGGGAGGGAGGGAGGTAGGAGGAATGTTTGAATGAACTTTCTCGGAGGCACAGCTGTGGTATACATTAGTAGTGTTTCTGATACAATATAGACCAACACATTAGTTTGCTCAAACCGGCTCGTTTGTTTTCTTTGTCTCTGGAATTTCGCTCTGTGTGTGGAATGCAGAAATATTAAATAAATGCGACGTCAAATAAAGTCAGCAAAGCCCTTTTCTTCCCCCCCCTTGAGCGGATATGATTTGGGGGTAAATTTGAGAGATACGTGGAATTGAATGTGTACTCATATGGCCCTAAGACGTGTAAACATGCTCCTCCAAGCTTCAGCTCAAAGGCTGGTAGTCCGTGATGATAGGTCTGGGTTTTACTGTCCTAACACCGACCCCACAGGCAGATGTTGAGTCATGGATGGTGTTTGCTAAGAGCCTGTGGAAGGTGGCGAACCAACCGATCACATTAAGTGACGCAGCAATATTCTCAGTCAATTGTTTTTGGTCTGATATTCCTTCTTGTGATCCCTTTTTTTTTCTTGTCCATTTCTCCATCAAGAATTAATGCATGTCCTCCGGTGGAGAGTGTATCCTGGTGAATGGTAGTAAATTTTGGTCCTGATTACGGGAAGATCTCCATCGATGTACATACATACAAACACACACACACACACACATGTCCCTGTGTGAAGTCCAAAGCCTCGGATCAGGTGATCTCAGGCCTCAAATAAGGAAGGGCACCTAAAAAAGAAGGGATAAAACACAGTTGTTAAAGTATTCCCTGTGAAAAAAAGATAAAAAGATGGAAAGATGGTAAAAGAGATATATGGCCGCAGTAAATCGCAGGCACATGTTGTAGCATGCCATGCCACTAACATATGGCTATTGTTAGCATAGCATGTGCTAACAGCGTGTTGGGGTGTAAGGTTGTTGGCGAGAACAGAAGCTCGTAAGCATGCCGCAACGCAATCTACAAAAGAGTGTTGTCCTTAAAAATCGGCATACTGTTATGATACGGGAACTTTGATGTGTTCTCCAAAGTCATAATCTGTAACATTTCCATATAAAAATGTCCGTCTTGCTACTCTGTCACAGCTTGATATAGCAATATTGACCTTGGTTATTTGGTTGATATTGGGTTTTACTTTTCTAGCAGCAGCGGTTTTTTTAAACAGAAGAACTGGGTAGTTAGCATGAGCAGCGATAGCCAGAAAAGAGCGCCACCTACAGAAACTCAAACTTAACCAACAGAAAATGGCCAAGGAAAACGGCATCACAGTCCAGTCCAGTGCAGTCCAGTGCAAAAACACCACAGCAATGACCACTTGGCACCAAAATCAAATCAATGAGGAACTCGAGGATTACCACTTGAATTTGTGTGGGGCAGCCTAGCGAAAGCTCAATGTACTCAACGTCTACAGTAGTGTGGACCTACCCACAGTCTCCTGACATTGCACTGGAACCTGGACCGGTGCAGTTCAATACTGCTTCCCCAGCTGACCTCAGTCCAAGCACCTGTTTCCAATAGCTGCCCTGCCAGAGGCTATTAGGATCCGTCCACCCCCAGAAAAGACCTTTCCTCTGCAGCTCCAAACCCAACCGCACACCGGCTATCCACTCGCACTGATTAATCACATCAAGATGGACTGCTGAGGCTTGTAACAGTGTGTGGGTGTATGTGGATGTGTGCTGTACTCATGCTTGTGTTTGTGCCTGCGTGTGTGTGTGTGTGTGCGCATGGACATTGCCACATACTGGAGGTGGTTCCTGTGTGTCGCCCTAATTCCTTATTCTGTCCACTTTGAGATATTTCACCGAGATATCTCATTAGACATTTGCTGCTCTCGGATATTAAGTTAGATATTCATTCGATACATGCCGCCCCACAAAGCCCCATGCAGTCAGACCCGTTGGACCGCTGCCACGGCTTTGAAGGGCCCGGTTGCCGAAGGGGTTGCCGCGAGGTCAGTGGATGAACCTGATTGGTCAACCCCCTGCGGACCAAAAATTGGAAACGGCGGCCGCTGTAATCACGCTGAAAATGACGTTGCCTTACAAAGTTAGACGGAGGGTTTGTTTGAAGTTGACTTTAACCCTTAAGGTAACGGTAATGTGAAGTGAAAAGGCCTTCTCGCTGCCGGACAGGTTGCCTACCTTCTGTTGGGGCAAGCGGTCTGGGGGAGGCTATCGGACACTACTGTGTGCTACACTCTACCCTGATGGGGGCTGACTCTAGCTAACAGGTGAGGCACCAGTGGATTTCAGCATGATCCACAATAGTTTCGTTTCAGGACCAGGATACCTACTGACTAACAAAACTGCCAGCTCTCTTCGAACCGAAGATGATCAACTACTTTTAATTAATATGAGGGAGTCCATCGAGAGTATTGGCAAATGTTCAAGACAGTCAGATATCAGGCAATCAGGACTGAAACTCATTTTCATAGACGTGTTTGCATGTAATGATCTTTCATTCATTGTTTTTGACCTCCTTATGCTTTACTTTTATATTCCTTACCTGGCTTTATTTAATCTGTGTGTAATTTTTGCTCCTTTGTAAAATGCGTTGTAACCATGTTTTGTGAAATATTATATACATATAAAGATTGTTATTGTTGTTGTTATTGACAATGCATTTCTTTGGTGGCATAATGTACTAGAAAAAGTAGAAGTCTATTGACCTTACTTTGTCCGTACTGGCCATACTGGTAGGAGGCCATGTGGTCGACGCTGTAGCCCGGCGAGCTGTAGGAGGGAGGGCAGTAAGACTGGGAGCTGGGCAGGGAGGGCAGAGCCGGCATGGAGGGAATGCTGGTCAGACCCTCCAGGCCCTTGATGTGCTCCATGCGCTGGCTGCAACTGGCGGCTATGCCGGTGGGGGGCTCCAGGCCGCCCGTCAGAGGGGAGATGGCGTAGTCGCTCTGGGGCTGATGAGGCACGCCGCCCGGGTTCAGGAGACCCATCACCTGGGTGGAGGGAAGCAAGGAGAGAAAAGAGGAAATTACATACAAGTGCGTTGAATTCTGTCAATGCGTAGAGAATGGTGCTAACACTGCCAACATTAGGGGGTTTGATATCAATATATTTAATGTGGGATGAGGTTGTGGTAGTTAACTGTGAAACCCTGGGAAATGATGCATTCAACTATTGCTTTGTGGCATTTCTAAAATGACACTGAAATTACAGGTCAAAACAAGGTGACTTATTTGTTGCTGATTGTCCCAGATGGGGACTGCATCAACATGTTCTGTTGTCTTGTTGGTTTCTGACAAGGCTTTCTCTCCACATATATACATGGGAGTGTGTGTTAACACACAATACAGACACAGACACCGACACACACACACAAAGGAAATCCCCCTGCTGCAGACATCAAAAGGCTTCCACACAAGCCCTTCTCAGACAGGCAGAGAGATAGCACCAAAGAGGAAGAATTAAGCAATTTGTCTCAGATCCGCGGCAATTCCTCCTTGCCACGGCTCCAAAAAAAAAAAAACATGGCACAAGATAACGATTTATCTCCAACAAAGATATCCCGACAAAGATAACCAGAAAGAAAGGGCCTCTGCGAGCTCAGCTCCATTCAACCTCGGGATAGATTTGCAGTCGGAGAAATCCGTCGGCTCTTGACCTGGTATTTATTAGCGAGCGGATAATCAAATTTGGAGGAATATTTCTTGGCCAGCAAAGGACGGAAAGGAGCCGCAGGGCAAAAGTCTCTCGATTGGGTTCAAAACAGACCCGATAACTACCCCCCCCCCACCCCCACCCCCCCCGATGCTTGCCGACTTTACCTGTCCATCATCAAAGTGTTCAGTAAACCGTTAATAGGGAATTGAGATCACCTTGCCCACTTAAGAAAGAAACTCTAACTTAACCTGCTACCTTTAAATGTATCATATCCCCGCCCCCCCCTGAATCTCAGCAGAGCAGAGACCTCAAGGCTCTTCTAGCTGTCCTAATAAGAAGCAGGTATGCTGCTCTTTGGGTCCTCTTGGCCCTCTAAGTGACATATTATTCTATATACACACACACACATGGTCCTGCTTAAATCATTTCCCAAGCAGGGGGGTTGGACGGAGGAGCCCATGTTGATTTGGAGAGGGGAGTTGTGTTTCCTCCCAAAGCCCAGTAACATTTTCCTAAAAAATTAACCTGCATTTGGAACGTGTGGTAGAAAGAGAATAGGGGGTACGCCCTACCTGCCCTGAAACTGGAGGGTTTTTTACGATACCGAATCTCGCGCTTTCACTTTTCCCTTCCTGTTATCTCTCTCGCTCTTACTAAAAGCCCACACCATCCTCCCTCTCTCTCTCTCCCCCGAGTCTCTCCCTGTCTCTTTAGCGTGAGATGGCTGCTGGCTGGCCTATCCAGGGTGTTTCATATTGGAATGGTGCCGTTGCCGGCGGCCTAAATCAGTGCGTCCAGGAGTTAGCGGGGAAGAATGTCGGGATGGGGGCGAAACATCTGAGACTGGGACATTCCTTCTCCGCCGTACGAAATATATACAAATAAATTAGAACCTGTGCTTTCATATGGAGGAATGTAGAGGCAAACATTTTAAGAATGCAATCACGATGAGCCTCCCTTGGGGCTGTAAGCGTGGTACACACATACATGACCGTGACTATGCACAGTGCACTATGCACAATACTGTTTGCTTGCGTAGGGTATTCTGCCGTGCATGCTCGCACGTATGCATCAGTGCGTGTCTGTATGATTGAATGCACGTATGATGCTTAGCTAGAGTGTGTTCATCGCAGACAGCTACTGATGGCTGTGCAAGAGAGGCAAGTGAAAGCGTACAGGAGGAGAGGATGTTACCCTGCACTCACATACAGCTATCCATCCGGTGTGCCAGCAGAGAAAGATGATGGAAGATCTGAAGAGAAGTTATTTGTATGAATGAGGTAAATGGATTTCATGTGAAGGGTGCATTGTCAAATCTTCAAATGTATGAACATTTATTTGTGAAGAAACATTTGCTGTAGTCCTGCCCTCTCAATCACAGTTCTCTGTATTGCTGTTTTTGTGTAAAAGCATCGTACCAGCAACTTGGAACTTCAATTGTTACTTCAATTAAACATGTACATGATCCACTGTCATGAATGTCATGACCTTTGGGCCATGCTGCTGTTGTGTTTATTGTGCGTCTTTGGGTACTGTGAAAAGCGCTATATAAATGTGATGTATTATTATTATTATAAAGGTAAATGAATGTATTTATTTTTAAAAGCATATCATCAATCTAACAATATAAATATATAAGGTTGTATAGTGACTGTTCAACCACATCATGTAATAATTGTGTAAAAATTGTTGCAAAAACCTTAAGTGATCCTCAAGATGGGTTGATCAATGTTTCACACAATGTGTGTGTGTGTGTGTGTGTGTGTGTGTGTGTGTGTGTGTGTGTGTGTGTGTGTGTGCCTCCCCAGCCCCTTCATCATACTGCTGTGGCCTATCCTCTGAGGAGTCAGACTGTGCCAGGCTGAAATCTCATTTTCTGCCTGTTAGGGTCTTCCTCCGTGTCTAGGTGCAGAGATCCTGGGACTTCATGCCTGGATAATTGGCCGTAATTGTCTTTTCACTTCTCATTTGTCACACGCTCAATTGTCCTTCTTTGTCCTTTCTCTCTCCTTCTTCTCCATCTTACTTTTCTCTACCTACCCTCTGATTTTACGACGTGTGTGAGTCAGGCTTGGTTCATGCTTTCTGCGTGAAAACTCCAGTTATTTAGCGCCGCTGTAGGAAAATTCAGCTCTCCACACCCCCAAAACAAGAAAAGAAAAACACCGGAATTGACCAGTAACTCTGGTTCCTCTTTGTTTAGCCAACCCTGGATGAAGGCGTTCCAGCGGCATGCATTGCTGAAAATTTCAGGTGGTGCAGGAGGTGGTGCAGGAGGTGCGCCCAGTCCATTATGTCATTTTGACCACGCGCACGCCGTCACTTCCATTTCCGCTTGAAGCATGAACCAGCTTTCAGTGAGCAGTGAGTGTGTGTGAGAATGCATGTATGTATGCCACACCTGGGTAAAGTATTACTTGAATATGTGAGATTTTTTTTTTTTTAAAGCTCCTGATTTATTGTGAGCCTGTGTGTCTGACAGGATAAATCATGCGTATCTCAACCGAGTTCAAGTCTTTGAAACCATGTTCAAATCTAATTCTGCCCAGCTCTGGCGTGGTTGTGCATGTCACGGGTATCATTCATGCTAGGAATAGTATCAAACACATGAGTCATGTGCCTGCCAGCCTTGTACACCCCACAAAATATTCATCTTCACAAGGGTAGTATTGAGTCTTAAAATCATATTTTTTTTAAAGTAAGTGAAAACTTTATCTATCTAAATTCGATTTAATTTCACTTGTTTCCAATGGAAATCAATTGATCATCAATCAATCAAGAATTCAATTCAAATATCTTGATACTAGACAGTATTTCTGTTAGCTGACTCACCTGTGGAGACAGTCCGTTCCCTATGGAGGGGTTCATGGGGTTGGCCGGTCCTCCGGGGCTCACAAAGCTGTCCGAGTAGCCTGAGAAGGAGTGGCGTCCGGAGGCTAGGCAGTAGGCCGAGCCCCCTTCTCCCTGACCGGCACCGACGGAGGCCTGGTGGCCCGAGGAGGGAGGGAGGGGCTGGGGCCGATGCACCGTGCTGGGGGGCTCAGACACTACGACGAGAGAGGGAGACGGTTAGGACATTTTTTAAGGATCGTCATGTATGAAGTGCTTTGTGTGAAAATCATCAGGGGGTGGAAAGAGAAGTAGAAGCACTGTTACTTTACTGGAATTATTATTTACAAAAGGGAACATTGTTACATATGATCTTTGCACTGCTAAAAGGATGAGAGGACACAGAGTTCAAAGTAGGTTATTTCAATTTTGGAAAAAATGTAAATAAAGTGCATAAACAAAGAAAGAAGGAATTAACACAATTCATTCAACATGAAAAATGACTGACATTCTAAAGAGATGACAAAATCAGTCAAAACTGATTTCTAAAATAATTTAAAAACGTATACACACACGTATACACTACTCAGTAACAAGAGTAACTCAATGCTTCCACTCTTAACATTGAGACCTGAAGCTGACAGTCTGCCACATATCGTTGTTGTCATATGAAAACCTCATAACTCCAAGTTTTCATTTCCATTGAAGGATAACATGGTCCTCTATGGGCTGATAGAATTCTGGGGCCATTGGGCTCATGAAAACGTTTCAAAACCGTTTGGTTAAAACTAAAAAAGCTAAAGTGTGTTAATCCTGAGGAGTTTTCACCAAACTGTCTGTCTCAACAACTAAGAACAAAGCGCTCATGCTCCAGGCTGTTGACTGGAATAGATCATTCCCTGAAAACACTTCAATACATGTGAATCTTAGGTACATACTCAATACAATGTCATACCTTGTGCTATAGATGAGGGAGGGGTAGGGGCTGTCAGAGAGCTGGTAAGGTGGGATGCTGGACATGGCCGAGGGCGGGAACCCTCCTGGGATCAGGTGATTAAATGCCATCAGCTGATTGGCTCCCGCCTGCTTCCTCCACCTCGCCCGCCTGTTGCTGAACCACACCTAGATAGATGACCGTCAGATTAGTGTGTGTGTGTGTGTGTGTGTTAAGTGTGCTCCTCTGTAGACTGCAATTCTTCCAGCAAGTAACACCCTCTCCATCTCCTCATTGCACACACACATACACACTCAATACTGTAAAATGTCACTTATATGAAAATATTCAGTTCAAACTGAATGTAAGTTGTATCTAATAATAACTGCAACTAAGAAATGAAATTCACACGACTGAATGACACACACACACACACACACACACACACACACACTCACACACCAGTAGATTCACACATTCAAATATAATGCACCACCATATTTTGCTAAACCCCTCTTATCTGTGGGAACCACAGATAAAGGGAGATAAAGTAAGAAAGCAAAAGT
>JAXDDW010000010.1:1327500-1490000 GCA_034670385.1 Hoplostethus mediterraneus | reverse complement strand
GCAACTTCTACACGTTGCTACATCAATTTCAACATACCGACAAACCGAACAAGATTTTATCGGACTAGTGGGGTTGTGGAGCGCTTGGTTTTTTTTGGATGGTGGGGAAGGAATTTGGGGTGTGGAGTGTGGGGCTTTGGAGTTTTGGACAGGACGGCTGCAAAACAAGAGACAGGGCCTTTTGTAGCCTCCCCCTCCGGTTCCTGGAGGAGGGCCGGTAGGAATGCTTTTGGCCCCCCCGACTTTAGCAGCATGCGCGTTCCACAGCATTTCACAGGGATTTGGGCCCCGGGAATGCCGAGGCGGTCGGGAAAATCCTTAATCACTTTGGAATTACCTATCGGTTATGACTGCTACCGGGGATCCAAGAGCTTTTGAAAAGAAGCGACAGAGTGGCACCTCTAGACGTCTCGGCGGTCCAGTCCCGATGCAGTCCTGGATCAGATCTTTAATGGCGGGCCTCGAGAACGCTCATTGGTTTTGAAAATGCTTGTGTGCAAAAGTTAGGAGAATTTCAGACGTGCACCTTTGTCCATTCGAGCGATAACAAATGCTTAATTTGCCCGACAAACTTTTTGCGCACTTCTTCGGCACGCCACCCTTCTTAACCAAGCACCACCAACTCCTCCCTCTCCTCTCTCTCTCTTTCTCACCCTTTCACCCAACTAACTCTCTCTCTCTCTCTCTCTCACAGCCTCTCTTTGTGTCCCTTCTCCCAATCCCTCCCCATCTCTCTCTCTTTTCCACCCATATTTCTCTCTCTCTCTCTCTCTCTCTCTCTCTCTCTCTCTCTCTCTCTCTCTCTCTGGCTCTTTGTTGCTCCAGAGAGCTGAGGTCTTTGCTGGCGATTTCCACGCTCCATCTGTGGAATCCGTCATGGCTCCCTCGGCCCTTCACAGTGGAGGGCTGTCACCTGCCCCGCGGGGGAGCTGGGAGGGGGGAGGCATAAAGAGGCTCCGCAGAGGGCTGGGGGGATGGGGGGGGGTAGATGGGGGCACAGCCGGGGGCATTCTACCGCTCCCCAAAAAAACCCTCCCCCTTCCTCCGGAGGGAACTGTAAGAGCACCTGAGGGGGAGAAGAGGGCTGAGGAGGAGGGGGGGGGCTGTTGTTCCCAGTTTAAATGTACCCATGGGGATAGTCCGTCTGGGCATCTGTGTTGGTTTTTGTTGTTGTTGTTGTTGTTGTTGTTGTGAGAAGCGTAAGAGATCCGGTGTTTGCGTGCCCTTTTCCATGTGTGCGCACTAGTTGAGGTGAAAGGAAGAAGTACCCTCTTCCCACCCAGTGAGTTTCCCCTCTCTACTCTCTCTCTCTCTCTCTATCTCTCTCTCTCCTTAGCTCTTATTCTATTTCTTTTCAGTACAACTGTAGCTGCATGTCATGTGCTTTCCCTGGAAAGTCCCAATCAGCTTTACAAAAGCAAGAAAAGATGAATTGTGCATGGTCTATAAGAAAAGTGACTCTTAGTCTAGTAGTCTAGTAATGTAGCTTGTAAATAATGCTGCAGAAGATGGTACATATGTGCTCCCTACTAGGAATTACTGTTCACGCCAGCTTTCAGGTCTGGTAAATACTACTTAGGAACTGCCAAAGGAACCCGACTTCTCTCGACTTCCTGAATTCTGACGTAACCAACAAGGAAAAACCCGTAGGCAAGTGTAGGGAATGATATATTTTCAAAATAAATGAACAAAATGAAAAATTTTCGCCACATAAGCCGTGGGGGATCACAACTCGCCATGGCGGGACTTGCACTTGTGGTAGACATTGCAACAGAACTAGCTAACAGAATGTGTTAAGTGTGAAAAAGATTATTCTATTTCCTTTCCTCAGAATGAGGTGCAACTCTAGGAAGGAAGGTGTAGGTGTAGGAAGGTGGCCCTGATATTTTGTGCACTCAGTGTACAGTAAGTGTATTGTATATTGAATATTGTAAGTGTACTGAGTCCTTATTTTTGGCTGCTTGTAATTCTTGGTGACTCACTGTACTTGCTCTGGATGACGGTATCAGTTAAATGCCTAACATGTAAAATGTAAATGAAAGGGTGGCAGATGATGGAGAAGATTCATGGAGTGACACATTGGGTGCAGGTGTGCCAAAAGAGAGGGCAGAGA
This sequence comes from Hoplostethus mediterraneus, assembly GCA_034670385.1. Classification (NCBI taxonomy): domain Eukaryota; kingdom Metazoa; phylum Chordata; class Actinopteri; order Trachichthyiformes; family Trachichthyidae; genus Hoplostethus; species Hoplostethus mediterraneus. The sequence continues at coordinate 1,487,887 of JAXDDW010000010.1, read as the reverse complement.
CCCAACCACCCCTGCCACCAGCTACTCCCCGATGCTCGGCTCAGGAGATCACACACACACACACACACACACACACACACACACACACACACTGCCCAAAGCACTCCTGGCACATGACCTTCTACACAAACACACACACACGTCAATGGGTTTTCCCTCATTCTACATGCCATTTAAGACTATCTAGCTTGTCAGCCCTGAGGCATCTCCCTTTCGTCCGCATTAACAACACACTCACACAAGCGAAGCATGGGCCAACACGTGCACACAATACTTCCTCAACGTTGAAAAAAGAAAGCTCCATCAGAAAGAAAAATCATGCTGAATCAGAATCAGAGGAGGGAGGCTCAATGGGGAGAAAGGAGGGTAAAACGGTCCCCCCCCCACTCCACAGATCCTTTCCAGCTCTGTAAACCTGTGGTTTGAGAGTGCCCTCGCCGCCTCACTATCCCTAAGATCTGATCGCATCGATTTGGCACTGTCAAATAGCCTCGGCCAATCAAATTATCCACTCTATCCCTCGTATCTCTCCCTGCCTGTATACATACGATATATCTTAAAATGCTGTATTTATAACCCCTATAAACACTTCACTTCTCCGCGTATACTTTTGCTTCACCTCATCTTGAAGGAGAGGGGGATGTGTAGACGTGGTATTGGCTCTTGTCAGTTTACCGAAATATGAGAAAATATGAGCCTTAAAAGGGTAAAATTATCTGACTGGGGAAGGCCTGGAAAAGCAGCCTGGGCAGCTAGGAGCTGTGGAGCATTTGCGTCTTTAAGCCGCAAAATAAGAGAGAGGGAGTGGGGGGGTGAAGGGGGGGGGGGTGCAGAGGAGAAAAGAAAACTGTTTAATTTAACCAAACCTAAGCCCTGAGAGGCGCACAGTGCATGGGACTCGAAGCCAAAACAACCTTTCTGGAGCCAAGAAAGCCCCAAAATGGCTCCCGCCGTGCAACGCCATCCCAGGGAGGAGAAAAACGAGGAGGAGGAGGAGGAGGAGGAGGAGGAGGGGAAGAATAGAGGATTTAGCTGAGACAGACTGTTGGAAAGACTTTGGATTTGGTGATTTTTGTGTATGTGTGTGTGTGTGTGTGTGTGGGAGGGGGGGGGGGGGGGTGTCACGTCGGACGGGGACAAAAAGGCTTAAATATGTCCACTGAGACATTGGACAGGACGCATTGAGCATGTGTGTGTGTGTGTGTGTGTGTGTGTGTGTGTGTGTGAGAGAGAGAGAGAGAGAGAGGGGATGTCTCAAACTTGGATTTTGGGGGAGTTGACTGACCATATGTGTGCTATTTACACCCCTCTCTGGACATCCCAGTAACTCTTCGGGGGCTTTGGTTAATAGCAAGGGTAAATTGAGCCTCTGACACATTGCCCCCCCACCCCGACACACACACACACACACACACACAAAACAAAAGGCAGAGGAGACAAACGCAGCATTTATTTGGGCGGGCCGACCGTGCTGCTCCCATTCAGGGGCCGGCGGACTAAGTGACTGGCCGACTGCATTAAACAGTACATAGAAGTCAAGGCAGGCAGATGCTGGGCCAGATAATGGCTTAACTGACAGCTTATGGACCCATCTGCGCCTCTTTCTGCTGGGTTAAGAAAAAGCTGGTGTGTGTGTGAGCGTGTGTGTTTATGTGCGTGTGTGCGTGCGTGTGTCTGTGTGATGCGGGGGGGGCGGGGGGTAACTCACTTGACTTGCTAAGGAGGAGTCTCGACCTTCACAGCTGCCCTGTAAATGAGTGTGTCAGAGTTGTGTATGTCTGTGTGTGTGTGTGTGTGTGTGTGTGCACAGCGTGGGGGGGTTCATATACGAAAAATGACGTGTGGAGGGATGAAAACAAACACTGTCGTCAATCACGGCCTTGTTATACCCTACAAGAATGACAGGCATAAAGAGGGCCGACGCCGTCAACAAAGAATCATGGGGGGAACGAGGGATCAGGAAATGGTTACCTGTCACTTGGAGCTAAATGTGTTTCTAACCCTGTTTCCTGTGTCGAGCTGGGGGAGAGTGAACCCGTGCTGCCCTGTGACCCCGCACTCCCTTTATGTCTTTTAAGTCTGACAATCGCTTACAACTCTAGTCGGCGGGGCAAACTTGTTGAAATTCAACAAGGTGGGCAAGTGAAGTGGCGTTCCATTTTTCTCTTGACAAGGAGGATGTGTTTGACAGTTTCACACCTCTCCCAAACTGTCCCCTGACTACAGCGGGCATACATCTGAGCGAAGTAATGTGAATGTTCAAGAGGAAGAAGAAGAAGAAGAAAAAGAAGAAAAATCCACAAGCACGACCTACTGTAGCTGAATCTAATTTACCAATCATTTGGACAATTGGTGCGCTTCAGAAAAGCAAGAAACGAGCCTCTTATGGGGACGGGAAAACTTCAATCGTGGCGTCTTGACAGCTGCAAACGAGCTTGAACATGTGAACAGCGCTGTTGCTTTTAACGCCATGTCCTTGTCATGTCGGATAAAAGGTGAAACACAGGCGGTAAACACACCAAGGGAATTCACAGATGTCGGCTGACGAAAATCTAAATGATCAGTTGTACTCACGCTAACTCCAGACTTTGGAAAAGTGAGAAATATCTGCTGCCGTTTGTTTAAGGTTGATTTAAAATTCCTGAATAAAAAAATGGTTTTGAATGTGGGCGCTACAGTTTCCAGGTCGTAGCAACGAGATGTCATCACGTCGTTCCGCTTTTTTCCCACGTGACGTGAATGCGGCAGAAACACATATTTCCAGCCCATCCCGTTGCCATACAGAAGCCTCGGGGCTAATTAGTTAACAAAGCTCTGAATGAAAGTCAGGCTTCGTCAGTCAGGTGATTGACAGCTGCCTGTCCCCCCATCGGCGGTTTAGCTGCTGCATTCACTGGCCTCTGCAAACTTTGACACCCAACCCTAACCTTAGCCGTGCAAATGCGCACACATGCACGCACACTTTAATAACGGTCATGCACACAGACGTACACAAACATAGATGCATGGTAGCCGTGCACCCAGGAAAACACACACTCCCATTCGCCCTTACTTACACACACACACACACACACACACACACACACACACACACATTAAAAAACACTCTTCTCCTTTCCCCTCTCCCCCCAGCTGTTGTGCCTATAGTGCATACTTGCACCAGATAAAGAGGGGCCTTATTCTAAGGCGAGCCATTCTACTTGACCTTCGTTGGGCCTTTTCACTCTTTCACTCCCTTCAAACCGTCTTTGGGGCTCACTCACTCTCGGCTCAATGTGGCTAGTCCATCACGGGTGAAGGCTGGGGCACTGGAGAGGGTCTTGAAGGGGGAATACCCCAAATACCCCCCTTCCCACAACACACACACACACACACACACACACGCAAGCCTTCTCCCTCCCAAAAATCACCCTGACTTCAAAGTTGGTGTGCATTCATTAATTGCCCTTTGAATTGATATCAGAGGGTCACAATAAGAGTGTGAAAGGAAAAAGAGGCTTTAATGAAGCATAGAGCACCCATTCATTTGCAGATAACTATGTTTTCATGCTTGGATAGTCATCGTGCATGGACTCATTAGAAAAAAACTCACGAGAGAGGGAGGAGAGAGAGACGTGGAGGAGAGCGGGACAGAGGGACAGAGAGAGCCCCGGGGTAAAGGAGAGTGATTTGGTGCTCGCCACTTGGCCCTCCTGCCCCCCCTTTGCCCTCGTGCCCAGGGACCCATTGAGTGACACATTCATTCATTCAGCAGACAGACAGAGCCCTCTTCACCAGACACTTGGCTCAGGCCAGCAGCACGCAGTAGCTATTAAAGGATCCATCGAGTGCTATCAGTTCTGTTTGTGCCACATAGGAAGACCGACCAACAGCTTATTCAATTAAAACATTGGGTGCACAGCGACTGACAACTTCATTCGTCTTCATTCATTCAACTTCAACTTCAACTGACATATCATTTTAAATATCGAAACAAGTTCTGGCGAACATCTTTTGCGAGTGTAAACGTTGCGTGGATCAAACTGCTACTGTGACAGCAAAAGAGATCCAAGACATTTTAGACTGGAAAATAATGACAAACCTTCAGTGATAATTGTTCAAAATAATATCTTGATATTTTACGATCATGGGCATTGACAGACACGTGTCACATGGTTACACCTTTTTATATTGTTTACATGGTTCTATAAGGGAATGTTTTTTATAGGTTTTATAATATACATGTAAGGTAAGTATAACCTTCACCTCATATTATAGGTACTTTCACTGATCTTGGGATAATTACTGCAAATGGTGCACAAAAGTGAATGTTAAAAGTCAGCCTCTGCTAATCAAATGGTCAAATGCCTCTGCAAACACCATCATCACACACTAAACACACAAACCCTGCCCCTTCTGTGGACTCGACCCATTCTCTGCCTCCCCTCTGCTCCCTCCCTTGCTTCCTCCTCCGCTCCCTCTATCCATGCTCCCTCTTTCTCCCCATTCTCCTTCATCCCCATCCCTCTCCTCTCCTTTCCCCTGGCACCGATCCAGTGTGTGCCCACATATTACATTTGCAGCACGCCATCCTTCGCCCCGAGTGGCGGAGGAACCCGAGTTCCTCATTCACTCGCGTTATTTACACAAACAAAGTCCTGCTCCGTTTCTATGACAAAGCCAGCTAAATCTTTATGGCTCTTTCATGTATTGTCTGCTCACGGTTCCCTTTTGTCCCCCGGCCATTGGCCCGGGCCTTGGATACAATGAGCCTGGGAGAATGGAGGCAGATTGGAGGAATGCGCCTCAATAAACCTAATTATGACATGATGACTGCGCTCACCATGGTAGGGGTTTTTCAAAGATCCCGGGCTTATTCAATTAGCCCTTTCCAGGATCCCCTTTCACCAAATAAAGTTATCCCTTTGACTGTTTGCATTGCAGAGTGGAATGCGCGTGTGTATATGTGTGTGTGTGTGTGTGTGTGTGTGTGTGTGTGTGTGTGTGTGTGTGTGTGTGTGTGTGTGTGTGTGTGTGTGTGTGTGTGTGTGTGCGCGCGCCGCCCGGCCTAAATGGAAATGTGCCGGCCCTCAACAAGGCTCCTCTGTATCATCTGGCTAATTTCACCTAAAGAAGTATAGGCTCTAAAAGATACACTGTGAAAATATGAAGGAGGGGGAGGAGGAGGAGGAGGAGGAGGAGGAGAGAGGGGGCGGGGCCACAGTGACTGTTTTAATCATTAACTTTGTCTCCAGGGTTAATTAGTAGGATGTTGGGAGTTTTGGTAGGGCCCAGCAACAGGCCTCCAGGGCCAACCATACATCCAAATGTTTTTAAGCAGGATCAGAGCCAGAAGAAGAAAGATGAAAAATTTCAAGCACGACTGCATGAGCACTCATACTGCATTAACAGTTCACATACAATCGTCACAGAATAGAAGACGGGATGGAAATATTTCCATTTTAAGAGTATGTTTCTGTTTAAAAAGTCCTGTTCAATGGGGATTTGGGAGAAATCTAGATCATTTAAAAAAAAAGAATTTAGATTAGATTAAGATTTATTAGATTAGATCATCATGGGGTGGCCTTCTTTCCTCAAGCAAGAAATATTCACTAAATACCTACATAGTATTTCCACAACAAATGAACTGCCTTCAATCAAAGAGCGTTAGGGATATGAAAATGAATTGTGGAAAACTGTGTGTGCTCCTCCCTCGCACAGTAATGGGTTTCTACTTCAATCAATGTTTGATCGGAAAGACGCACAGACCCTTCATATAACTGGTAGTTCCGGCCCTCGGTTCTGATTGGCTGTTGTAAAACGTACACCTTTCACCGCATAACAATTAAATCAATTATTAATGCACTAAATCTAATGCACTAATGATAATGATAACCGGAAACTACAAGTCGCTTAGCAACCACAAAATAAGAGGTAATTTAAATAAAATAGTTCTTGAACATTTGCTTTCGTTTTTATTACAAAGGTGAGTTACCGCAGTTGTATAAAAGCAATAGTCTGCTTAAGTCTGAATTAAAGGAATGTTATCACAATCATTTCATATCCCCTGGCTATGGTTGGTTAAGATATTATTTTCTTTATTTTATTTCAATAAAAAGCATGTCACTTTCAACACATCTGTGTGTCTAGCCTGGGAGAACATCGGTGTTACTTTTCAATACTACATTCGTTAATAACAACACACAAGACATGCTATTATTATCATAGGCTATTTTGTGTTTAAAAGTTATACAAAGTGTTTTGTCCCAAATTAGGCACACAGATGTGTTGAAAACGACACACGGTCTACATTGTAAGCATCAATAAAGGCGATGGCCAACTTTGCAAACGAAAAAATAGCTCTATTAATTCAGGCCTTCTATTTAGTGGTGCTTATACAGGCTTGGCATTTGGAAAATGTAACGAAACATAGTTACAATTAACCCACAAAGGCTAATACAGAACTTAATTAGAAACTTGTTGGGAACAGACTGACTTTCTTTTGTTGGGCCCCTGCGCTCCGGAGGATGGAGCCCAGATATTAAACGAGCTGTGCGCCGCGGGCAGAGAGAAATAGAGAGAAAGAGTAGGAAACAGAGGGAGAGGGCGGTGTCGCTCTCCAGATGAAAGTGAGATGAAATAAAAGAGTCGATTTAATCTGCTTGAAGAGATTTGGGGAGCAAGGGGAGGGGGGAGGAGGAGGGGAGGGGGGAGTTTTTGGAGCTGTGCGCAGGACGGGTGGCCAGGGCTCCCATTGTGAAGCTGCGCTCCGGGCCAGGCCGTCGCTCTCCGGGGAGAACATTGGTCCCCATTCACCACAAACACTCTTTAATACACTCCCTCCGTCATTAAATGTGACATAGCACAATATCGACATCATTTAGAAGACATTATTAATGTTCGAGAGGGCAAGGCCGGGTCTCATCAAAGAATCAATAATAGATCATGCATTTTAGGCTGAAGACATTTCGATATTTTTAGCGTCATCCTTCAAACCTCTATCTGGGACTCACTTTCTTTTCCTGCTCGTAACGATTAAAATATGAATATTGTGGTAAACATAGCGATTAGCCGATGTTGTTGTTGGGTTTTTTTTCTTTCACTGAAATTACAAATGCAACAGGGAAAGGACATACACTAACCGATAATCTAAACCCGAAAAAGTTTTTTGTTTTTTTTAAAGTTTAAAAACAATTAGAACTTTTAGAAAGATCCAGCCTTAATCGCAAATGTTCATTTATGACAGTTACAGATTATCAAGTGTGTGTACTCTAAAGACGCATGTGTACTATATAACATATCTGTAGTTGCTGTTACTTTTCAACAGAAGGTGAGTTTATGTTAATAAAAACATGTCAATCTGATTAAAAATAATGTGTTTAAAAGTAACACAAATATGATGCCAAAGACACACGGTTGCATCCTTTAGCCTGTGTGCCTCTTTTGCGCGCGTGTGTGCACGTTGGGAGCGAGCACGCAAACCGTGCGTTTACGTGAGTCGATTTCAGAGGCCTGAATTGTCATTCTGAAAGGCGGTCGGCTTCTTTAGCAGACCCCCAAAAAGAAACATTTTGTAGGTGAAAACGGCCATTTTCTTTCGGTGAGCGGGGCTCTAAACCGTGCCGGAGCGCTCGCTGAATAATTCATCCTTCATTGCTGCCCCATAATGTCTTTTGTCGAGCTTTTTTGTGGAGAAGCTCTCCTCTCCCCTTCTTTTCCCCCTGACTGAATTATAAACAGGTTGCCTTCTTCTTTAATGGCGGCCAAAGCTGTTTCCAAGCCGGCCTTTTGTCCGCGCGCAGCCCAAGCGTGAGCCCCAAATAGACTCTCGCGCCTTTGTCTCCCAAGTTCATCCTCGAACGTCCCGTTGTGCGCGCGAGGCGTGTCTTTGTGGGGAGATGGAAACCGTTGAACAAATGTTTGATCAACTCATCTGGGGGACATTTTGTCTCGTCAAACTACTCCTTTCTCTCCCTTCCCTGAATTCGTTTCACTGTCCTCGAGGCGAGGACTGGTGAAACGGGAGGCTAAGTGTTGACATGTCGCTTCTGAAATTGCAGAAAAATGCTAAGCAAAGGAAAAAGATGGAAACTGTTGAACAAATGTTTGACCAGCCCATTTGGGGGACGTTTTGTCTCGTCGGCAGAGTTGGGTAGTAACGCGTTACTCGGTGATATTAAAAATTCAGATTGAGGTTGAACTAGTAGCTATCCCCAATGCCTTTCCCTCACACTGTGTTCCTCTTTCAGTTGAAGCAGGCACACACTGAGCCAAACCTCTATAAGCTACCCTAGATTTTTTTTTTTTTTAAACACAGTGAAGTCTACTTTTCCGGGTGGAAAAAGTATTCTCACTGCTTCAGATTTTATCAAGGAAAAAGATGACAAGAACATTGGACATCGATGGTATTTGGTTTCCCCGATCATTCGCACAGAAACACAGGCGCCTCGCCTCAGTTAATCCGATTTTTGAAGATAAGATGCTTTTGCCAAGTTTGGATGGTATAACGGAAACGAAACGAATTACTGCTCCCAGGGAGTGATAAGTAAAAAAAACTGAGCCCAACACTACTCATCGAAATGTATTCCTTTCTCCAATTCGTTTATCTGTCCCTAAAACTGGACAAAGACAGTTGAAATTGCACTGTTAAAATGTGTTTTTTGCCTATAAACAGCCTGCCGCCTGTCTTAAAATATTATTTTTCTTAAAACAGGTGAGAAATTACCAATGGAGGTGAGACAATACCACTTGTTCCCTATGTAGGCTACATCAACCTGTGTGAATTTCCTTCAATCAAGTGTCATTTTCTTGGAATGCTACCATGTTTCAAGCTGTTGACACTTATTGCTAGAAACTTCCAGAAACAAGTAAAGCCGCATTCGAATTCACGTGTTTTTCACTTGTATTATGAAAAAAAATACTTTAAGAGTGAATAGAAGACTTAAATATGGAAAATGGATGGGAACTTTTGTTTTGCAGTGCATGCAGCCTTTGCCTGGGCCAGCCTGGACCCATTTTGTTAATAGACAGCAAAAAGGAATCAACGAAAATGGAACAAGAAAACTGCACAAAAAACCCAAATTGTCTTCGGAGGATGGACTAGAATGTATTTGGCCATTACGTATAGATAGTGTTATAATGTTATTACTGTGGTAGACGCCTTCTTATTGAACATGCTATTCCACGGGAACACCACCACCAACTAAAAATGACAAAATGTGAAAATAAGTGCGTGATATGTAGATGTGTGTGGCTTCGCAGCTCACTACACGGCTATCTCTGCACTTTTCACTCTTGCACGCACGCGCGCGCGCGCACGCATTCTCCCTTTTTTCCCGCAAAGAGCCGTCACCTGCTGTTTGATTTACGGTAAGGCCTCGTGGGAAAAGCATTAGACGGAGAGATATGGTCGATAAAGAATTCTTAACAAAGGAGGACACACACTCCCCGCCCCCCGCCCCCCCGACGACTTTACAGCATGCTAAAACTTCACACTACGAATATAAAAACCGTTCTCGTTTACACCCAAGCAAACGCAATCAACAGGTTGGTCACGTGAAGACTGTAAGGTTCCTATGTAGCTCAGTGGTTCTCAAAGTGGGGATCCCCAGGGGCTCCTTGAGGCCTGAGGGAGGGTTCCCCCCAGCAAAATGAGGCGCAGTTTACTTTCACTATAATTTAATTCGCCAGAAATTATCCCAATTAGAGAATGCAGAAGGAAGGCTATTCTATAGGTTTCACTCTCCCCACTAATATTTCCCCAGGTACAGCTTAGGCAGACAGTTTAGCAATTCAATACTAAATCAACACCGCCGGGGACCTAAATGTGATCAGATGGAGGTTCACGGGGCCCGGGTGCGTGTCTCTTTGGGGTCCTTGATGTGAAAACGTTATATGACCCCGCCCCACCCCCACCAGCTAATATTCGCCATAAACAATAACAACTTGAGGAGCTGACTCACATCTATCTCCCAGGATGCCCTCAATGCTGTGTTTGGCCCGTCGATCGTTGTCCTCCAACTCCTTCTTCTCTATTTCATCTTCATCGTCGTCTTCATCGCCTTTCCCTCCGAACTTACTCCGCATGATGCGACTGATGGAGCTCACTGAGGAAAAAAAGAATATATAAGCAATAAATAAAGTACTACAAATAATTTTATGAAAAGTGAATTAAACTTTAAATTACTTAAAAATAGGTTGAGTCATTTTTATATTAGCCTAAAATAAATAAAATGACTAATAATGTCCTAAGAAAAACAGACAGACGGAAAAAAAATACAGGCTGTCATACAGAAGTTAAAGGGAAGTTAGAGGGAAAACTAAATTATTTGGTGGGTTTGCATCAGGAAAAAAAATTAAAATGCAAAAAAAAATCATTGTGGACGATGTGGTCCTGGGTCCTAATTAGAGTAATGAATGCTAATATGTGAAAAGATGGACAGATGGAAAAAATGATGGCAGTACAAACACCTCTGCAGTAGCAAAAAAAAAAAAACATTTCTGCCTCTTTTTACCTGAAGGAACGGTGTTGCGGTCACATATCCCATCCTTCAGTAATTTATCCCGAATCTCCCAGCTAAACATACCCGGGTTGTCCCGCTTGTACTCCTCTATTCTCTTCTCTACGTCCGGCGTCGTGCCCTGCTTTAAAGACCAGAAATAACACAGTGTTTATTGGCGTTGTTGGACAGTTAATGTTGAACAGTTGGCAGTCAATTTAATGGGCCTACAGTGGCCTACAAAGTGCTTAACAGTACTCTGATAACTTCATGCCTAGTGGTAAATAAAAAGTCCGCAATTATCACAAGGCATCACAGCCGGCATTATTTACAAAAGTCATCTATTTGTCAGAAAAACATCAAGTATCATAACTGCATGCATTGGTGCAACTTGCTATATTGTATGAGTTTGCGTCATATAATCAGCCCTTCAAAACCCTATTTTGCAAATGCAAAGGTTGGTATACTGAGTGGAGGTCGGTTAGCCCTGGTCTGTAGGAGCCTTGGGGCTCGCTCTCTCTCTGTCCCATACCTTGGGTTTGCTGCCACCGATGGCCCCGGGTCGAATAGAGCCCGTCTCCTGGTACCGGCACAAGATTTTGGACACGCAACCGTGGGAGACCCGGAGCTGTCGGGAGATGACGCACGGCCTGATGCCGTGGTGGGCCATCTCCACTATCTTATGACGGATGTGGTTGGGCAAAGGTCTGCCGTTTATGAAAACCCCTCCGAGCTGGTTCACTCGGCCTTGACCCAACGGGGTAGACACTACATTAAAAAAACACAAGAAGTTGTCACCAATTAGACCCAGTGTATCACACTATCACGGTGACATGGAGTTTTAACTACAACTGAATACACTAAATATTAATGACATATTAAGTTATTTATTTTAAGTGAAGCCCAGGTTGCTCAATGTAATACTGCGCCAGAAATAGCTGAAAATAAATGTTTTACACGTACTTAAAATCCTAGTATATACACAATATGGCCAAATTAACATATTGCATGGTTTAATTATTTATGCAATTACTAAAAATAGCATAAAGCAAAATTATCAAATACTACAATTATTTAATTAATATGCAAACTAGGTTAGATTTGTTAAAGGTTAGGCCTTTAACCTATTCAAACAAAGAATGAACGTATTTACTGGTTATAAACACACAATTTTACAGTATAAATAAAACGAATGCATGAATTGCAAAATAAGGGATGCCTTATTAGTTGCGCGTTGATATTTACTGGGTGTTTAAGACACTTTCTAAGTGTAAAACAACTGTGCAAAGTTTGTAAGTTGAGGCTTGGGACAAATGTGTGTGAGAGGCCTGTGACGAATGAATCCTACAGTGACTTTTCACGTTGCATGCACCGAGGCCCCAACATCTCCTGCCTCTCAGCATCCAGGCCTGTAACAAGTCCCTTTTGGCGTCGTGGTGTTTTTACCTTCCAGTGGGAAGCCACTGCGGGGGTAGTTCTGAGCCAGCGTGGGTCGCATCATCCTGGGTATTGACCCCGCCAACGCAGTCATACCTCCACACCACCCCCGGAGACCTCCTCCTCCTCCTCCTACCTCCAACTTAACGCGGAGGCTGCTGCTCCACAACCGGTGTCGGAGCAAAAGGGCTTCACTGCTTTCGTGCAGAAACGCCGCGTAGCCTGCTACAGTTTCCTGAGAGGCTAGCCTCGGTTAGGGTTAGCCACACCGGGGCTACAGCAGAGCACCGTCCCGGGAGAGCCACAACCCCCGCCTCTGAGGAGTCAAAAAGAAGCAAAAGCAGACGGGTACGGAGTAGCTGGGAGTCGCAGGAAGTAAATTCCCCAGTTTCTCATACTTTAACCGTGGGTGCCACCGCGGTGTAGCCAGGGTGCTGTCGTCCTCGTCGTTGTTGTTGTTTGTTGACACCGGTTAAAAGTGAGAGGAGACGGTCAAAAGTAGCGGAGCTCTTCTGTCGCCCAGTCAGCGCTCTGGGATGTGATTGGTCGAGAGGGTATACACGGTCCGCAGCGGCGCGCAACGATTGGCTGACGGTGAAAACTTTCCTCCTATCAGTGAAGCTGTCACAGTTCCGCTCTGGCAAGGACAGGGGCGTCGATTCATTAAACCTACGGCAAAGTCGATCATCTAATATTTACCACCGAAAGTGCCAAAACACGGTTATATATCGACACATTTCTGTGGACAAACTGGAACAATAACTAATGACTGATAATATATTATTATTTAGTTAATGTAATACATTAATACAGTCCAAACGCTTAGGGAACGTTGGTCCTGAACGCGCCCCTTTTTGATATGGGTGTCCAATACATTTCTGGCGATTTTCGTTTTGCATTTGCTCTCTATTATAATGTCAAAACTACAAGAACAAATTTAGACTCACTTAGGTTAAGGTATGACGAGTACCACATCTCGCCATATCCAAGTGATGTCCATCGACTGCATATATCATTTGACACCAAAACATTCCTATCCTCTTACATCGACCAAGTTCTGGGGACAAAGTGGAGGGAGGGCCGATGACCGACAACTTATTATTATCTGGTCAATTTGATACAGTATTAGATGTATAGGTGACCAAACTATCGCGCACACAGCTTAGGGCAACATTGGGAACACCGTACCTGAATACATACTTGGTTTTTTTTTTAGATATGGTTTATTTTGCTTGAGCTTTGCTGTCCACTATATTGATAAAAATGTACAAGATCAAATTTGGACTCACTTAAGATATAGTGACAGATGCCAAGTCGCACTTTTACGCATAAACCGTTGATTAAACAAAAACGACGCTCAGCTTTGGGGTGTGTTGTCATCAAGTGTCTCCCTGCTCTATATGTTATCACATATGACCTCTAATTTGTTTGCCATCTACAACACACACGGGGCCAAAGAAGAGTGCACCTCAAGGAATTTATTGTGTTTTTCAGACCGAGCACAGACCAACCGAGAACAGTCTGTGAAGGGGGACGTGCGCCACAGCAGGATACGACGCCAGGGCGGCCGTAAAGCGCGTCTAGCTATCAGGCACAGAGGACCGTGTGCTGAGCGTATTTTCATCACCAAATGTCTAATAGCCAATATTGTCACTGCCCAAAGGGCGAGGGGGAGTGTCTCTCTCTGTCTCACTGTCTCTCTTCTCCCTCCTTCTAAAGTTCAGCTACTCTTTTTACGCACTGGGTATCCTGGGTCACAGCATCCCTTTAGTCCCTAATCAATCACCGAAGCAAGGGTTCCGCTCCTGAGCTTTGAGGTCAGACAAAAGCTTGCCTCCCCTCACTGTCCTTCACCCGAAGCATGGCAGCCCCGTCCTCACAATTTGTCCATCAAAGTTGTCCCCCTTTGCATGTGTATTCTAACGAGCATTTTGACATGATCATAGAAATTACAACCCTAAAATGTGCCAAGCTACAACCTCCCCCTGGTTAAAGTAAAGGTATACGTCTTATTTTTTATGATTTGTAATTTCATTCTAAAACGAGTTCGCCTGTTTGTTCTTTCCCCGTTCTCATAGTCTGGTGCGTCTTGGCCACATGACAAAACAGCGTGATCAGACCTATCTCGTGGACATGTGTCATAGCAATTAGGGGGACCACGACAACTAATACTAAAATGGTCATCGATTTAAAAACGTCAGCTCTGAGACACAGGAGCTACATGGATATAAATAGTATGTAGTCGGAAATACTTTTTTTCCACCTCTGAAGTTTGCTCAACGCCCTTGCAAGAAAACCTGAAAACCCTTACACGCATGTGACTCATATAAAACAACAGCAACAGTTGAAAAGCCCCCTCCACCCCACCCAGCCCCCACCAGGCCAAGCACCTGACCAGCCCTTTCATGTCTCACCAGAGGCACCGTCATTCACCTCTATTTACGCAGAGGAAAGGTATCCCACAGGCCGAGTATAAGATCCAATTAACATTCGCCTCTTTTAGCGGCTTTGAAAAAAAGGGCACTTCAAATGTTGTCTTTTCTGTCAGAAAACGCGCGAGGACAATGGCCGTACACCGGGTTTAAAATAAGCACGGCAAACGGGGGGTCTTTCACCTGCTAAGGGGACTATTATTATCCTCAATGAGGGGATCATTATTATCCTCCGAGGTAAACACATCTCGCCAGAGGACATAACACGGGTTCAAAAGAGAGAAGGGGAAACGTGAGTTCTTTGATTGCGACTGTTTAGATGTTTGTAGAACATTCTCACCATATCCAGATCATTATTTCAGCCTTAATTGACCCAATCAACATAGTCCTGTATTTCATCTAATGACTGACAGCTCAAACGTAGACGGCTATGGTGGCTATTTTACAATTGGAAAATGTGCAATTGAAATATGTCTGCTATAGGCCCAACCTAAACTTTAGACCTATTTATGCGGATTCATAAAATTGTGTAAGCAGTTTCAGTGTCTGGATAATAATTTTGAGTTATGAACTATGAGTTAGAAATATCTGAATCCAGAATCGGGGCAAACTTGTTTCTTCAACATTTGCCACATTTGAGTTATTCCTAAAGTGGGGAAAAACCTCAGTCTTATGCTGACTGAACGTGACGATTTAGAGGGTCAATGGTCTTATTGAAACTGGATATTATAGCCAAGAAAACAGAGGGGGGAGAATGGAAAACAGAGAGAAGCCTTTCTTTTAAAGCGACACTCAATCCGCGTGTCCAATCCATTAGCGGGGGATGAAATTCAAAGTCAGAAATCTCGCTTGATGAGAAATAAATTAGTTGCATCACATGCTCTGCGTGGAGCACCGCGTCCGCAAACACATCTCTGTCAAACCATTTAGTTTCCACTGCTCCTTATTAGGGAAATAATTCACTCTAGGGAGTCAAATCCTGATATGGGACTTTTGAGGCCAAGGGCCGTCCTAACGAAAAAACACTATAATATTCCTATGAGGATTTATGTCTGTCATACTTAATAGTGGGTTTATTGTAACCTTAGTGTACTTGAAGATATATTTATCTCTCATGGTATCACTATAATATTCCGATAATATTTGTATATGGACTTATAGCGGTGTCTGTGGTGTCTGTGGTAATGAGTTTAATGGCATTTTCTATCTCCGGTGGTATCACTATATATTCCTAGAATATAGGATAGTCTTATATAGGCTCACAGTTTATAATTTTGTTGTGATGTTTGCATATTTCTAAAAATGTATAGGGCTATAGTTGTTACTCATTTGGCCCCTGAACGCGATTTAAACGCTGTTAAATGTTACTCCTTGTTTCATGGTGTAATTTTAATAGTTTAGAAGACGTGACGGCACATTTTAGCCTAGAGTACTTTAGAATTTAATTGAATTAGGCTTCAGCGTTGCTTAGGATTGCAACGCGCGTGTGACATATATAAAACACAAGGTAAAATAAATGAAAAAACATAGATGACGAGGTGTGGAAATAAGCAGAAAAACGTCCTACACAGTGTCAAATCATCGCTGATGATTTATAACCGTATCCTATTAGGGCAGCAGAGTGGATGGCTTCTAGTAGATTCTGAAAATAAAAGACCTGAAATGTCTGAAATGAGAGGCACCAAGATTAATTTGCCCCACATTCCCGCAAAAATATGTAGGTGGAAATTTCCTTTGGCTTGTTGTCATGGTTAATTTGTAAACATACACTGCCTCAAACTATTTTCCATAAATCAGTGAAACTGTAACTAATTGAAAAATGCGCCTTGGCTATAATATGAAAACAATACACTTTATTGTTGTAGAGCCACACTGAGTTGACCAATCAGCTAATGGAGGCTTGTTTACGTGGTGATAAAAGAGGAGAGATAGATACTATTTGGGGCCTAGTTAGCCTTAATGTATAGGATACGGGAAACTTGGCTAAAACATTGTTAAGTATGCATAATGTACCCTACAGTTTAACAGGTAGGACCCCTAATCACATGGTGAATGTAGTTTCAGTCTATTTGACGTTTGTGTTCAGTTGACCAAAAGTCTGAAAAATCTTCTAAAAATGTTGACGAGGGAAAAGATTGGTGGCTGAATGGCTCGATTTTATGCAAACTAAAAGGGAGCCTTGTTTGAACAGGTAAACACATCTGGAAAAAAAACATCTTAGCCTAATGGTATTACAGGAACATCAGCATCCAGCCCATACTAGAAAAATGATTTACTATTAGCCACCAGAAGTTTACACAACTAGACCTACATGAAAATCTGAACTGAACACACAGTTCACACTGTGGGGTGGGCCTATGCTTATTTTTTAGAGTATGTAGTATCCTGTGTCTACCAGTAGGGGGCAGTATTGGCGCACAGCAGGATGCTACAAGTGACAAGTTGAATCTAACAGTTCATTACTGTTATTATATAAACCCAGGCATGATAAAATAGCAGTGGGAACAAATTGTCTAGCTCTTATCACTTATGCTCTTTTTCTTATGTATTTCACTGCACTGACACAATGAATAAACGCAAAGAGTATTCATGTTTTCTTTATTACTGAAATGTGTTTATGTATGTAAAACAGCACATAAAGAACATTTCTCTGTGCAAATACATTTGGTACCTTAACAACAACCACAGATTCTCATAAAAACCAACAACATCTTCTAGGTCCTCTTAAATAAATACAATAAGCTTACTTTATTTTATTTTTTTCCAAGTTACCCTATTACTTGTGTCAAATAAGAGGGTGAAAGTGCATCGTCTAAAATTGGGAGAAAAGGTTGAACAGGGCGATTGAAAAGCAGGCATGTGGAATCAGATTGGAGGAAGTTTGGGAATCATTTGTGGACTTGTCGTTTTTGCCATTTCCCCAGTAGTGAGGTAGGGATAAAAACGAGCGTGCAAGGGCCTTTGATAAAACCACTCTGGTGTCCCATTTATCTCCAAATGGAATATTTTTTATGCTAAATGCAGACAGGAGGGTCAAGGAATGTAATGCTTTACTCCCATTCACAAGCTCAGCTCAATTTCATATCTAGGGACTCTACTTTTTGAAGGTGCTACACCGTACCACCGATAAGGTATCGCTATTTGGTATATCTCATATTTAAGAATACTGTGTTATAAATAAATAATTGTATATATTGTAGCAATAACTACAATACGCTGAATTTACAGACAGTACACGGTAATATTCATACTAAGATGTCAGCCCAGAATAGGCCCTTGAGTTTCAGTTTTTCCATTCCCTTTGTCTAAAGTTGCTTTTTCTGAATCACTGGGACTGTCATACTGTGCCCCTGATTCACCTCAGCTGAGGCAACACCCCCAGATAGACCAAATTCTAGTAAGTTTCATATTTGCAGAGGTGTTGCGCTATAACACAAACGTTCCCGGCCAGTATTCTAACATTTCATTCTCATACACCTCTGAATCTGAGCCGTACACAAGGCAACTGATGGGGCAGTTTAAATTCCCAGGGTGAACTATAACCCGACAGTCACAGAGGATGCTCCTTTCATTCATCCATCTCTCCGAGTTCTTCTGTCACGTCTGACCTGACATGACAGAGATACATCACCGTGTGAAAATGTGGATTCTCACACTTTGAACAAAGCCATAGTGGAAGATGTTTCCTGTAGCATAAACAGTTAGCATAGCATAAACTGTATCCTGTAGCATAAACACTCACAAAACTCTTTTCAGCTAAAGCTTTCTTCAAAGCCAGTTGCAAACAGAGATGGGAGTCAGCTCCATGTTGGACAACCCTGTTTTCAACTTCCCTTGTCTGTTAGATCTGTGAATGACGTGACAGGAAGAGGAAATATTCCTTGACATCCCAGCTGGGTTGCTGGCTGTGACAAGAGGCCCGTGCATTTTTTTGATCCTGATTACAGTGAAGTTTGGTTGAACTTTTGATTGACTCAGCAGTTGATTGATCAATGGTCGGACAACTTTGGAGAGCTACCGGGTGAGGCACACGAGTGAAGAGACACAACGGCCTGCATTTATAAAAAAAAAAAAAACACACACACAAAAGGTGTTGCTCCACCGTGGCCTAGACAGAGCCGAACATGCACAAAATAGATAACAGAACCATGGGTAAAAAAAAATCACTTGCTATCCCTTCCAATCACTTTGAGCTTTGCTACAGACTTGGGATGGGTGGGGTTTGCATTCCTGCAACAATGGAAACGGTGGTATCCTCCAAGGCAAGTTCAATCAGTGACAGAAGAGCACAAGGACTAGAAGCATTTAACCCAGGTCAGCAAGGTAATCACACCGATAGTTTTTAAACCACTCTCTGCTTCTCTCTGTAACAGCTATACTTGTGGATTATTTACAGTTTGGGTCATGTTTTTCTTTTTCACTGAACGACATTTTAGAGGCTTCTCAAATAACCACATAGGCCTTCATATAAAACAAAACAAAACCCATCATCTCAAAACTCAGAGGTGGACATATCTGTACAATACAATAGTGCTTTGTTGAGATATAAGAGTGGATCATGGACAGGTATCATACAGTGAGTGGCATAGTGGGATATGCATATTATTTAGGGGATGGGGAGGGTACCAAACCCTGGAAATGAGCACTTCACATTCAGTCATCAAACCAATCATAGCTTAGCCCTAGACCAAAAAAAAGGTCTTGGACAAGTTGACTCCCAGCCCTCACTAGGCCTAACTGCTATTTCAAGTGCATCACTTAAGTACAAGATTATCAAGGATCATGTTGGCCTATTGCTCAAGACAAGATGAAGGCCTTGGGGTGTTTGCTATACTGTCGAAAGGCCATTTTGGGCGATATTTCTTCCTAGAAAAAAAAGTAAAGGGAGCAGGAGTATCAGTTGCCAGTAGTATGTACACGATCACACACACCCACAAACAGCAGGGCATCTTCCTCGTCAGTCCTACTCATCATCAGGCGTTTCTCCGGGAGTTACTGGTGGCGGACGAGCGGCCCGTCTCGTGGTCGGGTCTGTATTTGAGCCAGCAGATCAGCCACGTGACGACCACCGAGAACATGGCCAGGATGCTGGCTACCGACAGGCAAATGGGTCCCGCCGGCGACGGAGGGCTGCTGTGACTGTGCACGAAGATCAGGCCCATGAACAGCAACACCAGCATGGACAGGAAGGAGAAGATCACGCAGACGCAGCCGGTGGTCAGCGCCACCCGCTTGCAGCTCTGACAGCTGTCGTAGCGCACCGAGTCCTGGGAGAGGGTCGTGGCCGTGGACACGGTGGTGGAGGGGGTCGCCTGGCTGGCGGCAGACGCCCCCGACGCCTCCTCCCGGCGGAGGGCGATGAGAGCGGGGTGCAGCGGGGGAGGGTACGGCGGCAAAGCGTCCTGAGGCAAGGGGTCCGAGTCGATGTAGAGCGGGAAATCCTCCGTCACCTTCGTGTTGTTGGGAAGGTTTTGTATCCGGTAGTCCGGCACCGGGGTCCGGTGGCGACAGACGGGGCAGCTGATGCGCCATGGCCGCTCCTCACGGAGGTGCAGCGTGTTCAGGCACTCCTCGCAAAACGTGTGCAGGCACTCCAGGATCTTGGGAGCCCGGCGGTCAAGGTCGAAATAATTGTAACATATTTTGCATTCGTACTCCTCGTAGGGAAACGCCGAGGAGGCCTCGCCGGGGGGTTCCGCTCCGCTCGGTGCCAGATCTACCTCTGCCATGTCATCTTTCGCCATTCACATTCTTCGGTGAACACAAAGGGAGCTGGCGGACAGATGCTGACGACTGTGCACGTCTCTCCTCCTCTCCCCCGCCTCTCCTTCCCGTTCATGGAAACGCCATCACCCCTGTGCAGACATTGCCGGTGTATTTGTGTAATCCCCACAGCGTCCTTTATAAAGACTTTAAAGCCTTAATGATCGGGCTCCCGGTTGAATATTAAAACGGCCTCGCTCCGTGCTCGGTTGTGTGGGAATGGATGATGTAATGGTGGTGACTCCGAAGCGAGGGCTCATCCATCCGTAGTCTGTGCGCGCATCCCACAAAACAGACAGACAGACAGAGAGAGAGAGAGAGACAGGGAGGCGGCGATCAGTCGGTCACAGCTCACGGATGTTGATCTCTCGGTTTCCCGTTATAGTCCCTCGCCGGAGAGAGAGAGAGAGCGTGTTGTTGTTTTCAATCCGACTGGGATGGAGGGCTTGCAGACACAGAGAGCAGGCGTTAAGTCACATTGATCTGAGTCAAAAGGATGCGCTTGGGGCGTCAGTTCACTAAACCCCAAGTCCTTGCATCTGATATCATTCACCAAAAAATGAAAGAAATCGACTTTAATGGGGACAAAGTGGAGCAAAGACTGACGGAAGTTAATATTTGGTCAATGTGATACATTATGAGACGTACACACAGAAAAGGGAGGATCGTGTAGTTTCAATGGTGAGGATAGTGATTGCGATGATTCAAATAAATGATTGGGTAAAATAAAACAGATTAAAAATCTGAATAAAGAACCCAAAATGTTATTTTAATACTGCTTCATATGGCCTTGAATGGGTCTTTACAGCACCATAAAGGGTCTATGTGGAACCATTTGAACGTGGTGCGTGGAGAATCTGTCTAAATGGGTTCTTTATAGCACCAAAATTAGTCTGCCGAGATACAATCCAAAATACCCATTTATTGGTGCTATGAAGAACCTTTTTCTATTAACAGACCGTCCTGCACACACATACATTTTAGATGGAGCGTAATGTGACTTTAAGATATGGCTTCTAAATAGTCTATCATAATTAAAAGCACTACAATATACCACACCTTCCCACACCCAAATGACATGAAATTAACAGTTTGCAATATATGGTCAAATGGCATGGTCAGTAAAAAGGGCACAAGTTGATATGGCACAGGGTGGTAATATGAATTATCTTATGAAACCTATATGGCTCATGGTTCATACAGGCCAAGTTACCTGATCTGTTGACAGGTGAAGGGTGGGGTCAAATCTTTATTTCAGGCTCCAGAGAGAGAGAAGAGAGTGGCACATAGCCAACAGTGGGTGACAAACTCTCTCAAAAGAAGGATTAGATGTAGCTCTAGATCAGGGGGTGTTCAGAACGCTTTCATGTCATGTCAGATCCCCAAGTAGACACACATTAGACCCCACAGACAACCATCTGATAATATCTGGTCACATTGTGTCCCCGCCGCCAGACATCCGGAAAAGGCAATCTCAAAATAGCAAAAATATTCCCATATGGATAGGGAGAGACACTAGAACTGGTGTCTATCCATATGGGAATATGGGAATGCTATTTTGAGATTCAATCTCTGCCATTTTGAGCCCACTACATCCATACTGAAGCTGCTAGCTATTACATGGTGGTGGTACACTTCCCATGGTGCATGAGAAGTGTAGCAGTCTCCTCTTTCTCTCTCACTCTCTGCACACATACTGTCACTCAATCCCACCACCAGTATTTTACATCAACTGGGCCTTGGCGTGGATATGGGTAATTACAGATTATTGGACAAAAGGAGCTTTGTGAAATTGAGCTTTGTGTTTTGTCCAACCAAAATACTCAGAACACTAACAAACACTCAGGATACTGCCTATCTGACTGCATTTGTTGTGAATGCAGTGAATTTTTTACAGCTTAAAGCTTAAAGGACTTAACTAACTTCTAAATGGTCAATAATCTTTCGTATAAAACATAAATACATAAAACACATGGATTTCCCATGTTGCCACATGTCATGATCATTTCCAATGTTTTTCCTGACTTGGGCCTCTAATGATAGAAGACTTCCTTCATGGAATACATCGGTGTGTGTGAGAGATTTGATCATTCGGCTCATTCATGTGCGTTGAGCAAGGCATTAATTCAGGGTGAAGGGTGTCGGCACTCATAGGCGCTCTGGATAAAAGTGTTGTGACATGTGAACCATTCCATCATGGTCGGAACAAACCCTTTGTCTTTAGTATTCAAGATTATACCTGTCGTGCCGCTGTTCTAGCCCCGCCCCCCTGCGCACACCTGTTGCACACACACCAGCCGCACCTAAGCTCAACTCTCTCCACCCTGCGCCGGGGATGCGCCGTGCGTGGGCAGATACCACCTTCCGTGAGTCCACCTGTTTTGCAAGCCTGCATTAACCCCCGTTCCTGCGCTCCCGTTCGGTTGATTTGACATGGAGCTCCTGGCTTACCTCCACGACCCGGAGCTCGTGGCACGGTTCCAGAGAACATGCGGACTCTTCCCCAGTGAGGCCGCGCATCACATCGCAGGGAAGACGCTCGCGCCGACGGGAAGTGAAAGCAGCTACGCCGACAAACCAGGCGGAAGGCTGAAGGAAAGATGCGACCACCAGGATAAGAATTCAAATTATGAGGACAGTGGAAATGGATGTCCCGCTGGTGTAAGTGGTTGACTGCAAAAACGATCATTTTAACAAGTAATTTAATCTCGTATTGAGTCTTAAAATGTTAGTTTCTTAAACAAGAGGGAAAAGAAACCGCCCATTTGTTTCCAATACAAATCAATTAATATGAGCAATTTTCAGGAATCGAGTGACATTAACTTGATATTAGTGATCCTGAAACACGTCAAACTGCATTGGAAACAACTGAAACATTCCATTTCCCAATTGGCAGATTTAGTTTTCAATAGAAAACCATTGAGGGCTCTTACTAGATTAAATAACGTAACTAAACTAAACATATGGAGCTTTTGCAGGATTGCACATGGGATCTATTTTCAGTTTGTGCAAATCGTTTTCTGACTGGCTTTTCTCGTTTGTCCAGCTGTCTTCAGATTGTCCGCACGATTGTTTATATTCTTGTCAAGCTTGTTATTTTCCTCGAGTAAACTCATTCATTAACAAAGTGGCAACGAGACTCCTCTAAACAAAATTGCTTTCTGGCACATAATATGAATGCTTTCTATAGGATGGTCTTTAATAGTGAGCTGCAAATGGGCGTTGTTTTCCTGCAGGTACAGGCCTATTAATCATTGATATGAAGCTCCACCCAAACACTGACAGGCGCTATAGATTATGGCGTCCGCCTATTAGCTGCAACATTATGGCAATATATTAGAAACACATTAGAATTGGATGTAGAAACAAAAGCCAAAAGTTTTTTGGTTAGTATTTAGTAAAGCAATGATCAGTATAAGGAGATTTTGTTTGGACAAGCCCGACCCTGTTGTTTGTTTGGACAAGCCTGGCTACTGAGCCTGAATAATTAGTCATACTAGTTATACTATTAACACAGCTCTTTGTATTTGTTGAAGCACTTCCACTTCCGGTATGTATGACACGCTCAACTTAACCTATATTACAAGTTCCTGGTTTGCTCTCAACTTGATCCCATAATATCTTGTGTGTGTGTGTGTGTGTGTGTGTGTGTGTGTGTGTTTGCTCCCCACAGGGCCATGGCAGGCCTCAGTATGAGGTGAGGAACTGGCTGCTCTTCTTTCTCTTCCGCCTCTCAGCAGGTCTGGGACACGAAGTCTTCTACATCACCTGTTTGCCCTGCATCCACTGGAACCTGGACCCTTTCCTCTGCCGACGCCTCGTCAATATCTGGACTGTAGGTCACAGTCAAGTGTGTGTGTGTGTGTGAGTGTGTGTGTGTGAGTGTGTGTGTGCTCATGTCAGAGAGTGAGGCTTGTGTATTTGCGTGCTTATCTATCTGTCTTCTGTCTGTCTGACCACCTCCGTGTGCTCGTACGCCGGCCATCACTTTCATGTCCGTCTGTTTCACAATGCCACCTCTCTTCTCTCTCCCCGTTCTTTCTCCCTCCCTTCACCTTTCAACCTCCTTTCATCCCTCTCCTCTCGGTGACCTGTCTCTGACACCGCCATGTCCTTACCGCCAGGCCTGGGGCCAGTGGGGCCCTGGCTGACCGGGGGCCCCTGACAGGGTGAGAGGCCACAGCGGTGGCAAAAGACCATAAAGATTTCCCTCTAAGATATTTATTCTTACGGGATCCAGTGTATTACGATGACAAACCTTGAAAGCATGTCAAACTACATTCCCAGAAGGAGGGCACTCGACGTGTCTGGGGACACACAAGGCAACCTTACACACTTCCACAGAGTGTGTGATGGGCAGTGTGTTTGTGTGCCCTTTGTGTCCTCGCCCCGGGCGCATGGTGGATGCCCTGTGTCTGAACCCCTTGTTTGGACCCCCTAGGGGCGGAGATACCATTCTTCAGGAGTCCTGACTGCGGCAGACTGTTGTGAACTCAAACACTGCTCCATTCAACCACACATAAACACACACACACACACACACTTGCACAATCCTGCCTCCCTCTAGTTAGACATTACTAGTTTTCGTGAGTGTGTTCTCCCCCTCACCCCCACCTCAGACTGCCGGCAGTGTGTTTTATTGGCCTCGTCATTGCGCTCAGCTTTCTGTCTCCGGACCGACCATTTGTTCTGTCAGCCCTCAGGGTGCATCACACTGCACTTCTAACAGAACGCCGTCATTGTGCTGGTGGAGTTATCTAAGGTTCATGGAGGGAGGCGCAGGGGCACACACACACACACACACACACACACACACACAAAATAGGCAAACTCACGCTGACAGTCGAAGTATACGCATGCATATTAAGGCTTGCATCCATGAACTCTGTCAACATGCGTGTCGTACTTGCAGGGTGACTTTGGTCTACTTAGAAAACAATGACTGTCATTAAGGCAAGGCGAGGCCATATGGTCGTGAATTACATTACTGTGGTATGTGGTATTACTGCATCTTATTATGTGCTGTCTGGAATATCACATAAATCCCAAGTTGCACTTTTACAGAATGGCAGACTGGGCACAGGGCCTGCACTGTACCGATTACTATGAAGGATGTTTGGAAAAATAATTTGTTCATTGCAATTTTTTTACTGGCATAATAACTACGTTTTTGAAAAATGATACTAACAAACCATCAGCTATAATTAAGAAAAGCCTCGGTATTACTGGTGCCATTAAGGCCCTCTGAGCAAGACTATGACAGAGCCATATTATGAAAACAATACACATTTCTATTATATTATTATATTAAATGTAGGCTTGAATGTGTAACTTCAAACTGGACCCAAAAGGACAGCTGATTGTGCTGGCTCATCCCAGCAAATTGTGGCGATATGGCTTATTGGCTGGTGTTACGGTGATGAATGTTATATATCTGCAGCAAACACGTCTCAGTTCTAGAGATGGGGCAGCGGTATGACTCACCTAGTAGGACAAACTCTATTAAAAGCTTTTTACGATAGAAAGTGTTTTATTTTCATAACGGTTGCTGTTGCACAGATAAGGGAGCTGACCTAACTCTGTTATCAGTGTTGGACAGTAGTTTTAAAAGTCTGGTTTATTACTGTGTCGTCGTTTTGAGGCACAGTAAACTACCGCAACAGCCAACTATGTCTGACTGTAATAGGAAAGGGAATTGTGTGTTTACATCCTTTTTATTTTTACTTTGTTTTATTGATTCAGTCCGTGATTATTTCTTTTGAGTTGGAGCGTTGAGATTATTAATGTGAAGTAAATGGTCGCTTGTAAAACTTCCCCATCCCTACCGGAATTGTCAAGCAGTGTGAAAATATAAACTAGAGACCAAGCCAGGTATTAATCATATCAGTACAAAACAAAACAAACATCTGCCTGTGTTCTTCATACAAACAGTGACCTGTGGAACTCCCCCCTACACACACACACACACACACACACACACACACACATATACAGTCCAGTCACCCACACCCGCATGTTGACAGATAAAGTCCAAAGCCATACTGGGCTCGATTAATACACTTATGCACAAGAAATCACACACACACACTCCACACACTATTTCTGTGTGATCTGACCTATCTTTAGCTCTTCTCCTCATGTGACCAGTCGCTGGGTCAGTCCTTTGATGTGACACACACAAAGACGCCTATGAAAGGCCGGCGTGATGGCTTTACTCGGGACAGTTGGACTTGCTGTTGTTGATTACGGAGGGTGTAGGGGAAGAGGAGGGGTACCGCATTATGCAGGCACTTGAATGGCTAGTCACAAGTTTACCACTGTCTCTCCTCTGCAGAGTGCTCGGCCTGCTAACAAGGATTGTGTGTGTGGGTAGATGCAAATATTACAATAATGAACTTAACATTCACTCATGACTAGAGGCAAAGACAGATGGACAGTTGTGGAAAGAACAAGCACCCTATTGTAGTAAGGAGAGATATTCTCTCTCTGTTTCTACTGCTTTATGTTGTATCTACTGCTTCATGTTGTTATCTCTCTGTATCTACTGCTTCATGTTGTTATCTCTGTATCTACTGGTTTATGTTGTATCTACTGGTTTATGTTGTTATCTCTCTCTGTATCTACTGCTTCATGTTGTTATCTCTCTGTTTCTACTGCTTCATGTTGTTATCTCTCTGTATCTACTGCTTCATGTTGTTATCTCTCTGTTTCTACTGCTTTATGTTGCATCTACTGCTTCATGTTGTTATCTCTCTGTTTCTACTGCTTTATGTTGTATCTACTGCTTCATGTTGTTATCTCTCTGTTTCTACTGCTTTATGTTGTATCTACTGCTTCATGTTGTTATCTCTCTGTTTCTACTGCTTTATGTTGCATCTACTGCTTCATGTTGTTATCTCTCTGTTTCTACTGCTTCATGTTGTTATCTCTCTGTATCTACTGCTTCATGTTGTTATCTCTCTGTATCTACTGGTTTATGTTGTTATCTCTCTGTATCTACTGCTTCATGTTGTTATCTCTCTGTTTCTACTGCTTCATGTTGTTATCTCTCTGTATCTACTGCTTCATGTTGTTATCTCTCTGTTTCTACTGCTTTATGTTGCATCTACTGCTTCATGTTGTTATCTCTCTGTTTCTACTGCTTTATGTTGTATCTACTGCTTCATGTTGTTATCTCTCTGTTTCTACTGCTTTATGTTGTATCTACTGCTTCATGTTGTTATCTCTCTGTTTCTACTGCTTTATGTTGCATCTACTGCTTCATGTTGTTATCTCTCTGTTTCTACTGCTTCATGTTGTTATCTCTCTGTATCTACTGCTTCATGTTG
Organism: Hoplostethus mediterraneus; assembly: GCA_034670385.1. Taxonomy (NCBI): domain Eukaryota; kingdom Metazoa; phylum Chordata; class Actinopteri; order Trachichthyiformes; family Trachichthyidae; genus Hoplostethus; species Hoplostethus mediterraneus. The sequence goes on along the minus strand of JAXDDW010000010.1, from coordinate 1,460,449 downwards.
TTATCTCTCTGTATCTACTGCTTCATGTTGTTATCTCTCTGTATCTACTGCTTCATGTTGTTATCTCTCTGTATCTACTGGTTTATGTTGTATCTACTGCTTCATGTTGTTATCTCTCTGTATCTACTGCTTCATGTTGTTATCTCTCTGTATCTACTGCTTCATGTTGTTATCTCTCTGTATCTACTGCTTCATGTTGTTATCTCTCTGTATCTACTGGTTTATGTTGTATCTACTGCTTCATGTTGTTATCTCTCTGTATCTACTGGTTTATGTTGTATCTACTGCTTCATGTTGTTATCTCTCTGTATCTACTGCTTCATGTTGTTATCTCTCTGTATCTACTGGTTTATGTTGTATCTACTGGTTTATGTTGTTAACTCTCTCTGTATCTACTGGTTTATGTTGTATCTACTGCTTCATGTTGTTATCTCTCTGTATCTACTGGTTTATGTTGTATCTACTGGTTTATGTTGTTATCTCTCTCTGTATCTACTGGTTTATGTTGTTATCTCTCTCAGTATCTACTGGTTTGTGTTGCTCTCTCTGTATCTACTGGTTCGTGTTGCTCTCTCTGTATGTACTGGTTCGTGTTGCTCTCTCTGTATCTACTGGTTCGTGTTGCTCTCTCTGTATCTACTGGTTCGTGTTGCTCTCTCTGTATCTACTGGTTCGTGTTGCTCTCTCTGTATCTACTGGTTCGTGTTGCTCTCTCTGTATCTACTGGTTCGTGTTGCTCTCTCTGTATCTACTGGTTCGTGTTGCTCTCTCTGTATCTACTGGTTCGTGTTGCTCTCTCTGTATCTACTGGTTCGTGTTGCTCTCTCTGTATCTACTGGTTCGTGTTGCTCTCTCTGTATCTACTGGTTCGTGTTGCTCTCTCTGTATCTACTGGTTCGTGTTGCTCTCTCTGTATCTACTGCTTTATGGCACTATCTCTCTGTCTTTTTCTGTCTTTTTGCATGTCTTTTTCCGTCTCTATCTCTGCTGGTTTAAGTTGCTATGCTAACACCGGGTCAGTAGACCTACTCTTATAATCTTTCATTTGCCATGGTAACAAGCATTTTCTGATTACAGTGTCAGTGGGAATGGTAATAACAACCTCTCTATTCTCTCCCTGTTCTTAAACACACACATTAGTCTCTCTCCCTCTCTGCTCCTTGCTAAGACAGCTATTCATTAAATATACAAGGCAGATCCTTAAATAAATCTCGAGCTGGAGGAGCCTGCCCCTCCGTGTGCCACTGGGGATCTCATGAAAGAGAATAGGCAGCACATTTGGCAGGACACACACCCATACCTAACCACCCCCCCCCTCCCTCCACAGACACACACACACACACACACACACACACCTTGCACTGAGTGTGTCATTGTGTCAAGAGTGTAAGCCCTCTGTCTCCCCACCATCTGAAGACGCTGCGTCAGCAAACCATGTCTAATTCGATGCCTAGTTTCCTACAATAGATTTTGTTACTGTAAGACTGCAGTAGCTGCAGGTTTTCTTTTACCAGGGTGGGTCACCACTCTCACTCCGTTTTTTTTGTGTTCTTTTTGTGGAGACGGTGATTATTTATTTATGAGTGTGTGGTTAGTTTTAATAGAGCATAGCCTAATCGGGATTCTTCTTCTTCCACTCATTCTTTTATTATCTTCCTCTATATCGATTTCTGCTTCTGTGTTCTCTCTTCTGTTGTCCTTTTTTTATTCAGTTGTACTGATGTTATATGTATGCTGCCTATGACTGGTGCAAGTGGTGATTTTGCTGTTGATTTTGATATTGATTATAAATTTACGATCCTACAAGCCAGCATGTAATTTGTAATAAGCCACGTTGCTGTTTTGCTATTTCTTGGCAATTGCCTTGGGGTGCAGTAGGTGGCACACACAAGATTTGATGTCACACGTGAATGTTGGGCTTGGGTTTGTGGTACAGATAAGCAAATATATCTTAATGTTTCCTGGTTAGCTGTCAAAGCTTTACTCTTTGAATGTAATGTAATTAGTGGGCTCTGCATAGTATCTTGTATCAGTGAAATAAGTAAGTGACGTTTAGGTCCTCTCTCCTTGTAAGAGTGTAAAGCCCTTTATAAATATCAGTATCAGTAACAACTGTTCTTACAAGAACACTCATGATGTCAGTATTTAGCCAAGCATGGAATCAATGACGGTACATAAGTGATAATAACCAGTATGATTTCAAAAGATGAAGCAGACAATAGTGCCCCCAACTTAAGTCCAATGAGCCTAACCCTACCCCTGACACAACCGACCTCTCTCCTCTCTCATCTCCATCAGCTGGTGATGTACGTGGGCCAGGCGATGAAGGATGTGCTGAAGCTGCCTCGCCCTCCGTCGCCCCCGGTGGTCAAGCTGGAGACGCGCGTTGACGCCGAGTACGGCCTGCCCTCCACCCACGCCATGGCCGCCACCGCCATCTCCTTCACCGTCCTGCTGAGCGCCACCTCCCGCATACAGGTGGGCACCGCCGCTGGCATCTCCTCTGGCACCACACCACTATGTGACTATTATAATGGTTTACTACCTCACTTATTTTCCCCTAGGAGCAGTCATTTTGTTACACGACACATTACTTTTCCATTACAACCCCAGAATTGCCGATCGCAACCTCTCTCAGGGTATCAGGGTAACTTCATAACCTTCATCACCACCATCAGGATTGAGGATGAGGTGGGATATATTCTTGGATAATTCAAGTTCAATCTGATACTTAGAAGGGGTGATAACAAAAGCAACCACTTTTTTGGTAACTGTAACATTATTACTGAAATTGAAATTGAATCGTCACAACTAGTGATATTACTACCGACACTGGTTGTGATGAGGGCTGTGAAGCAAAGGCTTTTGTTTCCTGGGCTAGGTGCTTGTTGAGGCAACACTGATTTGGTGTCTCCTTGGTTCCTTTAGAGCAGCGAGGCACTAAACTGGGAAGCAAAACAGCCAAATGAACAGCCTCCCTCAGATAAAATGGGTTTGTAAACGTGTTACAGTGACGAACCTGCAAAGAAAGCGAAGTGCTGTGGTACTCGGAGCCTGCGGAGGTTTACTGTTAGCTGAGTGGGACGAGGGGCGTGGCCCTCCTGTCCATCACCAGTCCCGACTGAGCTGTTGGACAATAGGCAGGGAGGGGCGGAGCCGGCAGTCACCATCAGTCACCATCAGCCACACCCACCCAGCTGCTGTTTGGTCTTCTGATGGACTCAACTGAGTCAATGACTGTCACTCTACATCACCACCTCCCTCCTTCTCTCTCTCTTTCTCCTCCTTTTTTTTTTTTTTTTTTTAAATCTCTCACTCAATCAATAACAGGCTGTGTCAGTTGTTCAATCAAGCACTGTGTTTAACTCAATCACTCCAAATGAGTCACTATTAGTAACATTTACAAAAAGCTGAATCTTTCACTCAGTAGTTTACACTCCTCGCAGCTCTCAGGCTGATTTCGCTTTGTGCTCACATCATTTTTTACTGCTTTGACGTCAAATTTTCTGGCAATAATGCGCTCAAGGTCAGAGAAATCACCTCAGCAACTTGAGAGACCCGCATACAGTAGAGCAATTAACTGCGGCATAAATTCCTCAAGGATCCCCTTGAAAGGGCACGCATAGCTATAGATGAGTAGTGGGCTGTTGCAGAGGTCCTGAATGGCCCCAAGGCCCCGGGGCCACTTTCCTGGTTCCCGGAGCAGGTCGGAGGTCACGACAGTCAATCAGAGAGTGACCCCCTCCTGTCCCTGGTATCCTTTGTGCCCATTGAAAAAAAAAAAAACCTCTTCATGAACTGCCAGTGAATAGGCTTCCAGCTGCAAAAGACAGGAAAAGACACAGGAAAAAGAGAGCAAGAGGAGGGAGGGAGGGAGGGGGGAGCGTGGAGGTGGAGGTGGCGAATGAATACACAAGGCCTCTCTTCTCACTGTTATTGAAATGGAGGTGGCAGGGGGGGGGGGGACAAAACCTGCCGCCATAGGTAAAGGAGGGAGGGAGGGGAGGGGACAGAAGACAGAGAGACAGTAGAGGAATAAAGGAGCGATGACTTGATGATTGGCCGTACATCAACCTGGCAGAATGGATGGCTGGCGGGGAGGTGGTTCATACGTCTCCATTAAGACGATTGATGAACGGATGATTTGATTCAAAACTAACAGGAAAAAGAGGAGGATGGGCTGGGGGGATGGGGGATGGGGGGATGACAGGATGGAGGATGACAACTGTCCTTGTGTCTGCATGGAGGAATGTTAGAAGTTTGTGACACATTACACGCAACATTCAAGATCTTATCCCACGTGAATGCTGTTTTTGCCAGTTGGTCATTATGTGTGTGAAGTGAGGTTTTAACGTTTTATTTGTGTGTGTGTGTGTGTGTGTGTGTGTGTGTGTGTGTGTGTGTGTGTGTGTGTGTGTGTCTCAGTTCCAGTTCGAGGTGGGTCTGCTGATTGCGGTGGTGCTGTCTTCAATGGTGTGTCTGAGCCGTCTTTACACTGGCATGCACTCAGTTCTGGTGAGCTAGCCTCCATAGACACACACACACACACACACACACGGGTGGATTCATTATTCATATCTGTGTCTGGTTAGGCTGTCTGGCAGAGGCTCTGATCCTGGACTCAGTCTAATTCAACATGCCCTTTATGCCTTTGCATCACATGGAGTTACTAAGACTGCTTACTAGACTGATGAGTATGAATGTAACCAAAAACTGTTGCATCAGAGTAAATGTGCAAGCCTGAATTATTTTAAAGTTTTGAAGAAAAAGAAGTGATAATTCATTAGTGGCTCAACTCTCCTGAATCTACCAATAGAATTCTTGCAATTACATCCTCTGTTCTGCTTTTAGGATGTGATCTGTGGCGCATTGATCTCAGTGGTCCTGATGCTGTTCACCTACCCATACTGGGAAACCTTTGACCGCTTCCAGCTCACCAGCCCCGTCTCCCCCGTGGTGGCGTTGGCACTGGCCCTCCTCCTCAGCTACACGTACCCCGAGCTGGACCATTACAGCACCACGCGGGCGGACACGACCACTATCCTGGGAGCCGCAGCCGGGTGCTCCGTGGGATACTGGGCCAACGAGCAGCTCGGGCAGACCTTCGAACCCCGAGGAGCGCTTCCCGCGCCCCTCCCCGCGCTGACGGCCATCGGCCTGGCGACGGGCGCCGCCCGCTTCCTGGTGGGGGCCGTGACATTGGTGTTAACTCGACAGGTAGTGAAGATGGCCAGTCTGCGGGTGTTGTGTTCTTGGTACAGAGTGCCAGTAAACGACAGAAATGCCAGGAGGAGAAAAGAGATTGAAGTGCCGTACAAGTTTGTCACGTACACTTGTGTCGGCCTTGTCAATTGTATCTTGGTCAATAGAGTCTTCATTCTGCTAGGGCTGTGACCCAGTGGTATACTACTGCTACCAGACTGTGTAAGGATCTTGTTGGCTCCTGTAAAATGTACAATGCAAAACAAACTCATATTTATCTCCACACAAAATACCTTTTTTCATAAATGCTCATATAAGGCGTTTGATGCACCTGTACTTGTGAGCTGAAAGCAAATAAAATATTTTGCTCACATGGCAATGTTGACATTTTAGTTTTTACCAACTTAATTCTTGATTTTTAGCAGTTTGTATATATATATAGTTTTTTTAAATTGCAATTTCTCATGGCAGTAGCGCTCACTATAGAGCAAACGTACCAAAATTGTTTCTGTCAAAAGGTCATTGCCCTTTCTTCAACCCCACTTGGAGCCAGATAAGCTCATACCGGCCAGGGAGACCAGATTCAAATCAAATGCAACTGAAATTCATAAAAGGTGATCACTCGGCAGGTTTAGAACAGGCACTGGACCTTACTATTGTGTTTCTACTCTGGGTCAACAGCGCGGGAATGTAAGCGTAAACTCCCTATTGCTACAGAAGAGCTTGAAGGAATGCAGAAGCACCTGTCAGACTTCATTGTGAGAAGTCTTGTTTTCAGCACGGCCCAGTTTCAGTTTCACGTGAGGACTTCCGTATATTTGAAACTTGAGAAAACATGCAGAAAAAAGGATGCAAGGTACGCTCTTGCAAAAGTTAGAATGGTTTTATTTGATGCACGTAGGAAAGCATTTGACCAAACAAGTGGAAACTTGAATCAAAGTCTTTTCAAACAAACAACCTGAGATGTGGTTACTGTACTGCATGGACAGGAGGGTAGCAGTTTTCCAGACACAGTCCAGTAGGTTTTGTACCATATGACTCATAACAAGACCACAAATCAACACAGACGTCATTTTTGTAGGGACTTTTATTGCAGTAAGTGTTGATGTGACTCAGATCTTATTGAATGCGGCCACATCCATTGACTGAACATACTCCTCGAAGGCGGTGATGGCTTCCTCCAGTTGATCCGTGCCCACTTTGTCATCCTCCACCACGCATCCTATCTGCAGCTTCCTGATGCCGTAGCCCACCGGGACCAGCTTGGACTGCCCCCACAGCAGCCCGTCCATGCCGATGCCGCGGACGCACTCCTCCAGCTTGGCCATATCCGTCTCGTCGTCCCAAGGCTTGACGTCGAGCAGGATGGAGGACTTGGCGATGAGAGCTGGCTTCTTGGACTTCTTGGCGGCGTACTCGGCAAGGCGTTCCTCCTTGACCCTGGCTGCCTCGGCGCTCTCTTCCTCGTCGTCCGAGCCGAACAGGTCGATGTCGTCGTCGTCGTCGTCGTTAGGTGAGGCGGGGGGAGTGGTCGGGCGGGTGTACTGACTCTTAGCTAACGGGAGGCCGGCCCTTTCCCTGTGGAAGGACTTGACGTGGTTGTACCAGCGCAGGGTGTGGCAGAGGGTTGGCGAGGGGGCGGCGGGGACGGCGTCGAACACCGCCACGTCGGCCTGGGACGCCACAAAGCCCTCGATGTAGCTTTTGTCTGCCAGGAAATCGTCGAGGGCTTTGAGGCCAGCCGGTGTGCTCATGTCACCAAAGACAGTTTTGGTGGAGGCGGGGACCAGGGGCCCTGCGGGGATACCTCTCGCTCGATGAACTCGTGCTCGACGACTTCCTGCATGGGGACGTCGTGAGTGAGGCGGGTTTCAGCGGTGTGCCCACTGGAAGAACCAAGGCAACATGTAATGAGTCACTGAGCTTAATTACCATGTGCTAACCCCCCCCAGGCACAACTAATCTAAATTAAGGACAGACATGCCCACACACACACATGCACACCAATCACATCAAACACAAGGCACAATGGAGTCTTGTTCATTTTAATTCTTTTGACATTTGTAAAAAAGAGCAACATCATTGATATAAAAGCCACTGGCTCTCCACATTATGATGCTGCTACAGATTGGTCCATCAGCTTTACCATCCGCCACCTGAACGGATGATCTGGGGCAAAACTCAACTGTATGAGCCGAATACACCCCCCAAATAGTAATCCATGATCAAGCCCCATATCCTATTTTCTTATCCAAGAATACATTTCACATGCATTTTATTTGAAGAATTTAGGGATGTGAAATCACAGGAAGGGTTCGATGTCGATCTCCAGGGCAGAGCAGGGCATGGTCAGCTCGAAGCGATTGATGACGTCCGGGTGGAGGACCCCGAGGCACCCTACGCTCTTCCCATGCACAAAGATCTCGGCGCAGCGACCGGGGAAAAAGGTGGAATCTAAAAAAGGGGGAAAAACAAAAACAAAACAAAAAACACATCAGGAAATACACTAGGCACTGAAATCTGATCTCTCTTGCTGTGCGCGTTCCATCCTCTGCTCATGTTAAAGGGTAATTCCGGGATTTTTCAACCTGGCCTCTATGTCCACAAAATCGCTTTTCATACCTTTAAGTAGATCCCAAAAGTTTCGGCGTTTCTCCGGTCCATCGGCTCAACCGGCAGTTGCGTAACGGCGGCTCAAGGCTCCAATGTAATCATGTGGGCACGTACAGGCGGTCAAAGTACATCCACTAAAAGTGCTTGATTTTGCCACTGACAGGCTCAGATTGTTATTCGTGTGTCTGACAACATTACCAAAAGGATCGCTACAGAAATAGACCGTTATGAAAATAGAAGGTATGAAAAGCGATTTTGTGGACATAGAGGCCAGGTTGAAAAATCCCGGAATTACCCTTTAACATACAGCATTTTTAAAATTGTACAGCTCGTCTCGCTTGTTCCCCCACCCATGACTATCGTGACAATCCATTTTTCGAAAGCACGATACCATCAGAGCTGCCTGATTGCCGTCGGATTGGCAAACCCTTCCTGATTTATTGCAGCGTCCATATTATGGCTCTCAATGTTCTTTGCTGTTAATGTGATCATGTCCGGAGGTGGCTTGTGCGATCGGATCTTCAATGCATCTTGGATGCATTTACGCCTGGATTTCATGCGTTTGTACTCTAATGATTACAGACTTGACGCATGATGATGCCAGGAAAGCGGGTCGTCGAGACAAGAGACTATTCCAGTCAAGAAAGAATAAAAGACGGTGAGATGAGAGGCATCTTCTCTCTCTTCACTTCAACCTAACATACGGACATGCAGACAGACAGACTGGTCAGAGGCTTAATGGGTTGCTATGGCGACACCACCCCCCGCCCCCCCAACACACACACACACACGCACGGCATTCTCCCATGATGCAGTGCTCCTTCCCACGCTGCCTTGCTAATGGTTTCCAGAGCCCGCTGCTTAGATGTTCACTCATCATTATGTATGAAGGCTTACAAAACACATGGGCTGTATTTTGGAACAGACAGAAAGGAGGAGAGAGAGTCGTTTCACCATTTGCCTTGCGCTGCATCTGTGAAGTGTATTAAAAACTGTGGAGCGCGCGTTTGCATGGATGCACGCGTCATCTACTTGTACCCTGAGCAAGGTGCCATGGCAACCGTATAAATAGCTCTGGTACATCTTAAGTAACCAATCAGTCAATGAAAATCCTACACTTGAGCCAAGCCACTTGTGCCCAGTCTCCTCTTAACTTCCAACATATCTCAAAAAGTAGAGTTGGACCGACAGATCGGGACAATATTGGAATTTAATTTAAAAGAAATGGATATCAGCCAGTTAGCAATGTCCACCTCCGATATGGATTTTCCTCCCTGACCACAGCTAGTGAATGTGGTTTTTTTTAAACATATTTTTGTAATTCCAATGTGGTGTGGGAGAATTCGTTCTCGGTACAAAATTCCGAATTATTGTCACTTGTGGAATTGTTTGGCATGAAAATGGTCAAATTTAGAAGATATTGAATATCGGCAGCTTCAAACCAAAACTATTGGTATCGGCCTTCAAAAACCTGTATCCGCCGAGCCCTGAAGTCTCAAGGTCGCTTACAGAACAGAGAGGAGTCAAGATGAGCATATTGTCTCCCCTAACAGTAAGAGTATGGGCCGGGACCCCGCATTGGACACAGTTGTTAAGTGAAACGTGGGCATCTGCTTCTTAAGTGGTTTCTTCCTCCAATTCTGATCCCCTGACTCCTTATTTCATCCCCCCCCCGGAGTAGAGGACGCCCTACTGACATGTATTCCCACTGCGGGCATCTTAGCTGCTCACTCTCAGACTAGGTGGGAGTGGGGTGTGTGTGTGTGTGTGTGTGTGTGTGGATGTGTCCATCACCCTGTTGATGGACACATCCTGAGGGGGAGAGGTGAGTGTGTGTGTGTGTGTCAGGTGAGCTCTTAGATGGGGTCGTGACCTTGTAATGGGGTTAAGGACACGCTGACATATGTGGGTGGGGGGTGGGGGGGGGGGGGGTGCATGAACAGTGGGGGAAAAAAATTGCGTGAGGGGAACCGTGTGTGTGTGTGTGTGTGTGTGTCAGATGGACGGTCTAAGCACCCGTGGGTGGGTGTTTGTATGTGCCAGTCTGTGTCTCTGCACAGCACTGCAGTGGGTGACGTGACTCCCGTGCACGCTCCCACACTGCAGACATTACACGCTCCCTTACCCTTCCTGGCTTACCCCTCCATCCCTGCTTCGCTACCGGTCGCTGCCTCCCGTCACTCCCCTTCCCTTTGCCTTTCTTCCCATCTCCCTCCAGCGTCTTCCCTTTCCCCTCTCTTCGACGCTCGCGTTTAGTGATACTCGAGCCCATTGATTAGCCTGCTGTCTGAATGGGCCAGCGGAGCCACAGATATCTTGTGGTGTGACCTTGGAGCGAGCGAGCCAAGGGGATGGGGGGATGGGGGGATGGGGGGGGTAGCCAGGATGGAGAGAGGAAGGAGAGGGCGAGGAATCTAAAACCCAAATGATTTAAGAGAGCTACTTTGGAGAAATGAAAGCCAACATGCATACAAATTGGCTTGTGCAGTCCTCGTGTCCCTCAAGCCCAACCCTGCCTGGTTGCTGATCTCAAAGCAAATGGGTCGGCCTCATCGGAAAGACGGAGCCTAACAGAGTCGTATTACTGTCATCTAACAGCAGGACGGGAAAACCATCACGCGCGGTATTTCCGTGTGTGAGGTCACATGTCTACACTGGTTAATGTAATCCGTAATTTGTGGTGGACAGTTTACAGGCTGGATGTGCTCAGCGCAATCAGCGCCGGGTGCAGCAGCCTCTTACACAAAAGCTTTTGAGTGCTGACGCAAGACCACTGACCTGGCCATCTCATTCACGCGCATTACACAGTGGAGTGGCCTGGGGCGAGGTCTGGCCCTCGGGTGCTGATAGGACTCCTTATTGGCTCTCTTTAGTAATGACGTCATGGGGCGAGTACAATGTTACCATTTTAATCTCAGTAATAAAAGTTACAAATCAAAACACTTTTGTTTTCCCTCCCTATAAATATCAGATTGAAGTTACATTTTATCCCATGACCATCCCCTGATTTGTTTTCCTCATAATGAGTTCCTCTCTCACTACGCTTGGATGAGTTTACTTTCACCGGGGGAAAGTATTCACACTACTTTGGCTTATCAAGCAATAGAATGAACACTGGACATCAACGCTGTTTGGTTTCCTGATCCTTCACAGGAGAGGGAACTAGGTTATCACGGTTTCTGAAGGCAATTTTTGAGCTATAGCACTAACATTAAGTTAGTTGTATTAGAGAGTAATAAACAGGGTTACCACCCTGGTGTAAATTTCCAGGACTTTTCAATGACTTTCCAAAACTACAGCAGAACGCTTCCATGATCTACAAATGTTCTTCCTGCCTTTGTTTGTTGTTGTTTTTTTTTTAAACAGTCTGGTTCCCACTAAAGTCGGGCTGAAAACCACCATCTAACGCAACGAATGTGTGGAAGATGGAAAACACATTCTGCTACAAAGTGACCTGTTTGTAAAAATTCCCTGATATTCCCCGACGTCCCCCAGAGAAACTATCAAATTCCCTGAATTTTCCCTGTCTGGAATACACGTCTCTAAACGCCATAGTTTTTAGTACATATCCCTGAATTTCCATGACCAGTTGGAACCCTGAATAAGTAATAATGTTACTTTCTAAATTAATAATTCATTACATTTTTGAGTAATATGTCCAACGCTGCACAGTCAATCCTCGTCATCGGCTGGATTTACATAACCGCAACAAAACCTTTTACCCTCACGTGACCCCCCCGCCCCACCCGGGGGTCTCACCATCTGCGGCCTGGATGTGGTAGCCCTCTCCCCGGGCCGGCTTCACCTCCAGCAGTTGCATGGTTCGGTCCAGCAGGCCGTGGATCACCTCGAAGCCCGGACTCTTGTTGTAGTAGACAGCACAGAGACGCCGGCTGTTCCTGGCCCCTACGTCTGGGTGGTGGAGGGGGTTAGGGAAATTGGGAATAGGGTTACACAGATATATTGGTTTGCTATTAAAAACTGGCCATAACACTGAATATTTGTATTTTGGGAAATTTCTTGGCATGGAAATGGTCGAATTTAAAGATATTGAATGTCGACACAAAATATTGGCTATTCGCAGCTTCAATCCAAATACATCGCTATTGGAGTCGGGCTTCAAAAACACATGTGGGTCGCACCCTAGTTTAAAGGGTGAGTTGGCCACTGTGTGTATGTGATCAAGTCAAATGGATTTTCTCAGTCACACACCTTTAGTCTCGTCCTTCAGCACCACGTCGGATATCTCAAACAGTTTCAGGGGAAGGGGCATCTTCCTGTTGGCTGCTACTGTTTTCAGCAGGCCTGGCAGCAGGGTGGTGCGCGCCACCTGGTGGAGAAAAAAACGGTAGTGATGATGGAAACACGACCACAGTCAGTCAGAGAGGCAGAGAGCGCCCTCCAGTGGAAGTTATGATTGTGATTGGAGTTATGATTGAATGGGAACCTCCAACACTTTGTGTGCTTGCCATTTAAAGCAGAAGTTGCAAACTGCAAAATGTCCATCTTATAAAAGTAATTTGGTCTTTTCTTCCTCTTTCCTTAAAACAAAAAAAAACTGTTGATGAAGTGAGATAATCTTATTTGTTTTAAGAATTTTCTCAGAAGTATCAATATCTTAAAACAAGGTAGAATAAAGCAGATAACTCCTAGTACCAAGGTTAGGTCAGGGAAATTATTGAAACAAGCTGATTTGCATTGGAAATGAGTGAAATTGGACAAAAGAATAATAATAATCTGCCAATCACTTCATGCTGCACAAGCTGTTTGGAGAGATTGGATCCACATTTTAAACTTGGAGCTGTAAAAAGATGGCTCCGATAACGTCAATAGTTGGGGAAAAGGCTGAGATGGAGCTATGGGGGATATCACTGTGTTTGGTGACATGTGAATGAGTGGTAAATGCCTTTTCATTTTGGGGTGAACTATTCCTTTAAGGCTGGAGGACGACTGTTTGCTTTAGAAATGCAATAAGAGGGTAGGACCACTGAAACCACTAAACAGCTATTTTCTAGTTTCCAACTGTTCCAGGCATCACTGCACAGCTTTAAATCATCTACAGTGCTGTGCAAAAGTCAGAGACCACCCTTTCGTTCATTCAATTTGCAGTCAAACGGCCATTCAGTACAGAATGTTTATTTTTGGGGGTCAAACAAATTAGATCAGATATAGATAAAAGATAATTCACTTGCATAAGGAAGGTGAAAGTCAAAACTGGAGTTCAAAAAAAGGAATGCAAGATATAGAGAAAACGGGACTCCTAACAACCTACAAGACCTCGTAGACCACCGAAACTATCAGATAGACAGTACTTAAAGCTTTTATCTTTGAGCGATAGGGGGGAAAAATAAGGCATTTCTGTCTATCCTTCCAAAATTGACAGAGAAATTGCACTAGAACACCGAAACTAGACACCCCGAGACGTGGAGTAAGGTTTAATGGACTGATGAGTCTAAATCTGAGGTTTTTGGAAGTAACAGAAGGCAGTATGCATGCCGCCAAAGCAATGAAAGACTCTGGGAACCTTGCCTAAAACCATCAGTCAAGCATGGTGGAGGATCAGTACAAGTTTGAGAGTGTATAACAACAACAACAACGACAACGTTCGATTGGGAACAAATTCATTCTACAGCAAGACAACGAGACACTGTAAGAAGATCGAGACGTACTTATCAAACAAAGAAGAACAATGGACTGGCCACCCCAGAGCCCAAACCTCAACATCATTGAATGTGTTTACAGTTACTTGGATCGTGAGAAGCAGACAATGCAACCAAATTCCAAGACTGAACTTTGGTTTGGTTTGTTTACAAGAAGCAAGGAAAAATATCCCTGCAGAATTCTTTGAAAAACTCAAAGCAAGAATGGAAGCTGGAATCAAGGCAAAGGGTGGACACACTAAATACTCAAGAATTTGATATTATGTTTCGTTGTGGAGGCTTTTGTGGAGCAAAAGGGTGGTCTCTGACTTTTGCACAGCATTGTACATCTAATATAATTGAGGGTGTACACCAAGTTACCTGGAACTCAGCGGTCTTTGGGTTGGAAATGTGAGCGGCCCGGGTTTCGGAGATCTTCTTCCCCAGCTTTTCTGCTATATCCTCTTGAGAACACTACAGGAAGAGAGGAGGGATAGATTACTAGAAGCACATCAGAGAAAAAAAGAGAATGCGTTTGTGTTTCTTACTTACCAGGGCAAAGTTCAGGGCCTCTGTGAATCCAGCAGCGGCCAGGTCTTGTCTCAACAGCTCTGTCAGCTTATTCAGCGGGAACTAGGAACATATAAAGCAAATATACAAGAGCACACCGTTTTTCGATGAGGCACAGTGGGCAGACACTCGTCACACACAGATGGAAGGAAACCCAGGTACCTGGCTGGCTACGGTGTAGGTGCGTGGCGTGGTGCGGGTGATGTTGTTGAAACCATAGGCCATGGCGGCGTCCTCCATGATATCACAGGCGTGGATGATGTCAGAGCGCATGGGTGGGATCTCCACCTCGATCTCGTCGCCGACGCCCGTGGCCTGAGAGCGCAGGCACATCCTGGTCAGCAGCTGGGCGATGCGCTCAGTCGACTCACTGAGGGGGGAGGAACGAGGAGACAACCATTCATCAACAGGAATAATATATGATGTTTCTTAGGAAGTGTTCACACAAAGAAGCGTTTACTCCTTTAGTTTGTTTTCTTTGGCCAGGTGAGAACAAGGTCATTCCAACTCAGGTGGCTCCAAATAACCGGACAGAGACAAGTGAAAACGCAAGTCTCTGCCCTCTTCCAAGTGACTTGCGGTGTGGCCCCAAAACGCAAGGGTTTATGGGTATAAGGAAACAGATGTTGACATTTTATAGCCAGCAGTTCCTCATGCTTGGAAAGCCTAGCACAACAAAATGAAGTCAAGCTGCAGTCTGGAGCTGTAGCCGTTTCTAAATGTCTTCTTAACTGGTATGAACACCAGATTACAGCAAATGGCACCAACAAGTCCATCATGCTTAGCTAAAGCTACAGGGCCTGGAACTGGATTTGTTTTGACTCCTTACTGCCGCCAAAATCTCTAACTTGGTGGGATGACAAGTTACCAAAACTCTGTCCAAAGTAAATTGGTCCACTACGGTTCAGACAAAAGAAACCAAAGGGTGTGACGGCACCATTTGTTTGGTTATGTGCAGCAAGTGTTAAAGCACGGCACTAACACAGCCAGCCAGGACTGGGGGGGGTTGAATGACACCGGGGTCAAACATACTGAAAACAATCTTAGAGATCATTAGAGACACTAATGATCCCTGTAGGGAAATAGGGTTGTTGCAGTAAATAGTAATAGGGCCATTCCATTTCAAATGGACACAAAAAGGTTGATTTCGACACCCACCATCTCAGATGGTTCTGAAACTGCTTTTGTAGTAAGAAAGGGATAAGATACGCTTCCCTATTTTGTGGAAAAATCATTTGGTCTGTGAGAGATAAAGCTAATTGGATGTGCTCAAAATGAACTTTTTCATGGCATAGGATTGGTATAATATTAATTAAATATAGATTTGCACCAAACTCTCTCCATATAATCTTTCAGACATAAAGAATGTCAAAATCCACCCACAGACCCCCCAAACCCTACAACAATCCCACCCTTATGGGCAGCATAGAATGGCAGTTCTCTATGTGGGACAAAACATATGAAGCTGTGGAATATTGTCTCTTTGTATATTTCTAAGTATGGACAGTGATAATGGTCATAATAAGTTCCTCCGTCATGTTTAATTAGTGTCTGAAGTTGACCAGCTCACACCTTATTATGTAACATAGTAGTACCAATTTACACAATCTTATCCCTTTCTTACTACAAAAGCAGTTTCAGAACTATGTGAGATTGTGCGTGTCATGCCTTGACCATTTCATATGGACTTAGCCAATAGATAAATAGATAGAATATATGTATAATAATGCAAACAGGGGCAGGAAACAACGCAATTGCAACATTAGAACATGTTAGGTAGAAAAAATATGATTGAAATGTATGAAAGCATATGAAATACAGCATGTATGAGGGTGTGCAAAACAACAACAGTAGAGCATACAAGCATATTGTTGTATACAAATATACCAACAATAAATACATGCAGTATGAAAATAAATATGTACATTTACAGCTTATATACAGAGGAGTTGTAAAATGTTCGCATAGTCGCATCAACAGGTCTACAGGAGGCCACACATTTGTAAATAAAGTGTCTAGGCATACAAAAATGCCTTATCAAGTGTATTCAATTTACAAATGTAGATAGCATAGTGTAGTTTGAGTGCCAAGTTAATACTCCTGATTACTACCCCATTTACGACCCAAGGTGTGAAAGTGTGAAGCAGGGTGTTGCAGAAAAAAAGAGCAAGTGTCAGCTCTTCCCTGGATAAACAAAAGATAACGAAGAAAAAATATGATCCTAGATGAGACCAGTGTTCACGCAGCAGTCAAGAGTAAAGGTACATTTCGTACAATGTTTCAATTGTCGTCACAGAGTAGGCTCAAATTGCTCACCTGATGCCGACTTTGCGGTTGATGAAGTCACTGGACAGCTTCTCCTTCCTGTACGCCAGCTCCTAAGGTCAGCGCAAACAGGGAAACAACAGCAGATGCTTAGGGGGAACGTAGGAGGAATTCATGTGACAGTAACCTAAACAGGACCGGGTGCAAGCTGATTGGAGAGGGAATGAACACAGTACCGGGTAAACGCAGGTCCTGCCATCTGGATACAACACTTCAGCCTCCTCTACCCTGACGGACGTAGAGAGAGAGAGAGAGAGGGGAGAGAAAAGAGAAAGTGTTAACCTCACACCAGGTAACACAACGAAGATGGAAAGTCTTTCAAGAATTGATTGGCATTGGGCAAGTTGTTCTTTGGTGTCAGCAAATGTTTTCATGCATCCATATTTCATGCTGTCTGAAGACAAAATGACAGACGTGCACTTAGCTATTCTAAACCACCATGTTCATAATGGTTCATACAACCACGACGGCAGCCTTACACAGCAAAGCTAATGGAGGAGAGACTACAGCATTTGTACTCTGTAATGGATGTGATTTAAAATAATAAAATAAAATGTTATTTCAGTCACTGACTACAGATAGATGTATACAGGACTTACGTGAAAGGCTGTGAACAGTACTCGCTGAACATGGTCACCATCATGTCCAGTACAGTCTTAGCCTGGAGGGAAGACGGTCACATTCAAGTCAGTTTTCAACAATGTCAGTGATCGGAGGCATCGTGCTACACACTTAATTCACATTTCTCCGTTCTCCTCTTAGGCCCTGGGCACGCTGGAGGATTATCAGACCGATATCTGAACATCCCGATATTTCGGAGCACAGTAAACACCTGACATCTGTCGTTATGTGTGTGATTCAATGCTTTTTAAAGCCTTAGTCTTACCTTGGTTAGGTCTGTGGCCGTGCACTCAATGAAGACGTTCTTTGTCTTTACTGAGATTTTTGAATGGTCCCCTGGAAGACAAACGGGTGTTTGTTAAAAATGACCAGACAGAATGAATTTGCCAAATACTGTATCAATGGTGAGAAAGAGGGGTGAGGAGGGAAACATAAAACCCACAGTACTCACCGTTGATTATGGGAGGCATGGACAGGACGACGCCGTTGCTGTCGTAGATGACGGGGTACACTGGCTTGTCTTCAATAATGTGAAGGTAGTGTCTCAAGTGGCTGTCTGTCTGTATGGAGCAGAACCACAGCATAGGCTTAGTGCCGCTCAAAAACACAAGCTATATTACCAATTAACTGTTAACATCTTGCAGTTTACCTTGTAGAGGCTCATGAGTTGCGTGGCGGTGTACTCTTTGGTCTGGTTGAGGGGTTTGAAGCGGATGTCTCCAGGGGGCTTGGCTGTGTACGTGAAAGGACCGGAGATGGTGTCCAGGTCGTGGGTCCCGATGGCCACCAGGGTCCGCTTCCTGCAGATACATTAAGTCAGTACTTCAAAACAGTGGCAATGACAGTTGCTCTATCAGTAGCAGCATAATAACGACAAACTGGCACAAGACTTTTTTCTCTTAGGGCATTCATTCCATTTTCACAAGAACTGGTTTTGCAGGCCCTAGTGTAGGCCAACCGAACAAGATTTACCCTGTTTTTTTGGCCTCTGAGTCTACAGCATTTTATTCAGCATACCATGGATTTGTAAAGGGTAGAGCAACATAATAAGATAGCTTGTAGGGTTATACAAAATCAAAACGGTCATAAAAACCCTCAGCAATTAAAGATTTGGGAACCCGATGTTGTCGTTACTCTGAAAGGTTCTACATTGCTCTTTACTTGTTACACATTTCTAAAAGTTATATTATTACTTGTTAGAGCCATAAGGTACATTAGGTTTATTTTGTATATTGTGCCTCATTTGAATAATTAGTTATAAATAATTTATATTTTGTGTTAATATTATATTTGATATTATTATTTTTAGAATGCTTAAAGTTTGATTTGTGGTGTACAATCATTTATCTATTAGCGATGATCGATGTAAGAGGCTGATCTGGGCTCAATTAGTTTTGCCTGCTATGTTAAGTTAGGGCCAGATCCACACGCATAGATACTGAGGAAAGTTAGTCGATGGAGCAGGCAGGAGGTGGAGCAACAAAGCTAGCAAAGCTAGTGAGGTTAATGTAGCGGCTGATCTGACCTGCAGATGTTCTGGTGGAGTTTCTCCTGCAGCTCGATGAAGCTGTCGTATCGCTCCTGTGTGAAGGTGATGTTCCTCAACACCGCTGCCACAGCGTGGGGTCGCACCGCCACCGTCTGCACAGACACACACAGGACGGCTGACATGTCAATCAGGAACTCAGTTATAGACATACACCATTTGTGTACCAAATTCTGAGCAAGGGACGAGACTGTGAAACCTGAGGCTAGCTACAATTTGGTCTCCAGGAAAATCTCTCAGTTGACCCCCAAGTCCATGTTTCCACCCACCTCCTTAGTGATGATCAGCCTCTGAGGCTCTCCACTGGCTGGGGCGACACGCCTGTAGCGAGGGGCCTCGATCCTAGATCACAAATACAATCAGTACAGTGACACTAGAGGAATTCTGCATGCACCAAACCCAATATGGAGAAGAAACCTGTGTTGATGCAAGCTTTCTTTGATACAACCAGGAACAAAAAAATGCAGTAATTTGATTTGAAATAATGTTAAGTTAAGTCATGTTAATAATGAATAAGTCTATTGGAACATACCAAACTTCTTCTGAAATATTTTGGAGATGAGCATGCAGTTTCTTTTTTCAGTTCTGAGACAATACTACAAAACAATGTTCCAATGCTGCTTATATGTTGTGAGTCTACACTGTATAATACTAGTCTGTCATGGCATGCACCTTTCACCGAGTCTCAAACTAGCAAACCATCTGCGCAGAAGGTTTTCAGTCTTCCTCATATAGTATACCCATGCTCACATACGGGGTCCCACTCACTTATCCTTGAAGACCTGAAGGCCCCGGACCAGCCCCTCCAGACACAGCAGGTCATAGCGGTTAGCTGGCACGTCGATCTTGTACAGGATGACATCAGATGCTCCTGATGCCTTGGAGTCGCCTTGCTCACGGCTGATTATCTCCTTCTCTGAGGTCTGATTTGGAGCGACAGCAGAGGGGTCACTGGTTAAATGTACTAGTACAATACTTATTTCTGCCCTTGTTTTCCAAGGTGACTGTGATCAACACAGATCTGGGATTCATGGGTGCATAATGGTCATTCTACAGGGTTCCTACACCTTTTTGTTAATCAAAATCCATGACTTTTCCAAGACTATTCCATGACATATAGCACAATTTCCATTACCAATATTTGTCAGAGTCTTTGTTTCAAAAGTATGTTGTAACAGTTGAGTATCTGATTGTCCCACTTAGGACCAATACTATCAAGACATCTGATTTGGGTTTTTAGTCCTCAAAAGGGAAGTGGATCGACAAGCAGAGAAGCTTCACATTGAACATTTCACTAGTTGGAAAAAAAGAATAGCAGCTACTTTCCATGACATTTCCAAAACTATATCCATATTCCATTTTCAGAATTCAAAGCTCAAAGTGTCTTCATTAAATGCACAGTGACGGCACACACAGCATCGGTTAATGGCAATGAAATCCTTAGACTTTGACTCTCCTTTCAGCAACATAAGAATAGAAATAACAATGTAAAATAACGTTTTAATAAAGAAAATAGAATAAAGTGAAAAGTTTCATAAAAGTCTAGTTGAGGTAAAGTGTCAATTGCAGAATTCAAGTGTAATAGTATATATGCAAGTCCATAACTTTTCAAAGCCCTTTTCCATGTTTTCCATGACCGTAGGATCAATGGCTGTAGACTGTCAAGGGATTTTCCAACTGTAATCATGAAAAAGAGGACACTCAATAGGAAAAACTCAAATTCATCTCTGCGGAGTCATTTACTTACGATTTCATCCAGCTCCAGCCCAAACTCAAAACACAGCTCGTCAAACTCTTCATCGGCTAAAAGAGGCAAAAAGACACCATTAAAACAAGTCAGATATACTGTACCTACCTGCTACCAACTACGCATTGCAGGTCAGAAATCTATCTAGATTTAAATGACAGGAGCCAGGAAATGATGCAATCACGTTGAACTCCAATGCCAATATTTCAAATAAAGTTGTACATTACGAGCAGTTTTGATAACACAAACGTTAGCAGTACTAACTGAATATCTAGTATTTAGGCCGTACTGCAATGAAATACATGAGTGCATTCATCTATTTTTTAACGTTCAACATATCCATAACACAGCTAGCTCGGTAGCCGCTCCATTCATGGACAGCTGCTATGTTGCTAAGTAGCATGTTAACGAGTTTAGAGAGTACTCTAGTTCATTTTCCAGCGTCAAAAGGACATTTATTACTGGAACAAATCGTTTTTCCATTGATTGAACATGCAGTAAAAACGACTTACTGTATGTTTTGCCCAAAGCCTGGAAGAGAAGATCCCTTTTGACACTGACAGTCGGCATGTTGCCTGTTAATCCTCTTCACCCCTGTGCTAAAGGACCCCACCAACCGGCTGTAGCTGTCTTAGGCGATGCCTGATTTAAAACCAGGTTTGGGTAATTTGCGTGCATTTAATGTTACTTTGGGTGATGAATGGATACATGATGATGAATTTCATTACTGCAATAATCTCACACTCAGACAAACACACATTTTTTGTACATGGACATGCTTGAACCAATTTCCTGTAGCAATCATTAATAATTAAACAATCTTTACAACCTTTAAATCATTCACTATTGATATAATCAATTTTAATAATTATGTGTGTGTGGGGGTGGGGGATCCCTTGTGCAATTTACATCAGCCACCACTTTAATGGAGACGACAAGTAAGGTAAAACATGTGTATATATGCTACATGTAGTGGGAATAATGTGAGCTCTGTCCCTTCTCCAGCAGGGCCCTGTTTTGCAGCTGCTCCAGATATTTCCGAAGTGCATCTGGACATATGGAGTTGATGTTAGCTGAATACAAGCACACATGTACACTGATGCAGTAGAACTATGCAGACTCATCCTCCCTGCCTCCACCCTTAGACTACACATTATCTTGCCACTACCTGCCACCATTCAATTTTATCTTCAAACGCAAGACTATTTCATGATTGTCCAACTATGAGCCCTTGATGTTTGAAAGTTGTACTTGTAAGCTATCTAGCTGAATTGGATTTGAGACTTTGGTTAGCAGTCTGGTAGCAGGGTGTTAAACATTGCCTTATCTCTGGGCATGTATTAGATTGATGCATTTTGATGATGACATTTTAAGGGCCGATGCGATCCTGGGCCCTCCTAACTTCCTCTGGGCTGAGCCCCAGGAAATCTTGGAAACAATTGTATGCCTTTATAAGTGAAAATGTCTTATAACTTCTGCACATGACTTCTAAAGATAACAGATGGTGTTCAGATTATTGATTTGAATGAATGTGTTTGAGTTATCTGACCGGGTGTTTAGTGGTTAAAACCGATGACTACATTTAGATCAGGAGGTGCTGGATTAAGCGTATTTTTCCATTAGTAATCTGTTGATGGGGTAGTGGGAATGAAGGATTAGCATAACTCAGATGAGATAGAGGAGGCAGTGAGCCGCAAGCCTCATTTCATCACGGTTCTTTTTTTACCTGTCTCCGTGATATATCAGTGAGTCATCACACTGTCAGTGGCACACACACACACACAAAAGAGAAAGTTTTAGACAGAAATATAACCAATTATAACACATGAGATATTGTTCAGATAATATTCAACTCTACTCCTCTTTCCTCAAATCCCCCCAGATGATATCATCTGGGGGACCAATATACTTATTTTTTCATATATATTTATATGAAAATGTCACAGATTATTACTTTGTTTACAGGTATATGTACACAGGCCTTTGTAGGGTCTGTTGATGGAAAAGTCTCTTTTTAACAAGAACAAATTCATAAAATAAAGAATTCCAAGTACATAGATACAGCCTCAAATTTGGAAGTGTAGCGTTTCTTTAACCTGTAGTTTATGGTTAGAATTGCTAAAGCATGGTTCAAATACAACTATTAATCAAATACCAATCAGAACTATTGCAATAGTTCATCCATCCATCCATCCCTCTATAAAGCTCAGGAAAAGAGGACGAGGGAGGTGGACCAGGAGAAAAGCCAGAGGCCCTCCATGAGCACCCAGACGAAAATATACTAAAGATACTGACATTGACAAAGGAAGGGAGAGGTCAAAACTAGGATAGTCAGAGGCCAGCTGAGGTCTGGAGTAGCTAGGTGGACATGACTCTACATCAGCCCTGAAGGAGGAGTCCTCCATTTTGGGGAAGATCAGAACTCGAAATACAGGGGTGCTTTGGTGAGCACCCTCATAAAAGCTAAAAGGGTTGCATTGGGGGGGCTCTAACAATTCCTTATTTCCTGTCTCATTTTTTTCTCCCTATCATATAGCTACCCTATAAATGAGAAATAGGCATATAAAAACAATTTTAAAAATGAATACGTTTCATCCAAATGTACTTCACCTAAACGTGTTCAGAAACAACATGTTCAGGACAAATAGCCCTGGGGAAGATCATGGAGGAGGGCTGTCCTTGGCCCCCACTCCAAAGGCTGCAGGAGGCCAGAGGAGCCAACAGGAAATGGACAGAAATGTGGCAGGGCCTCACTGTACTGACAGCAAGGGACCACTAAAATAAAATAAATACTGATCCATTTCACGCACCAGATAACAGCTTTTCACACTGAAGCAGGAGACAAATATGGCTTTCACAAAGTGTGTGATATCTTTGTGTCAACATTAAAAATGAACAGATTTGTAGGCATTCAACAATTTGCAGTTACAAATAGTGCATCAAAACTTGAAAACTTTGCAAAAATATATTTTCAGTTGTAAATGTCAACAGTAACACGTAAACACAACACAGAAGTGCCCCCCGCTTAAACTCTGCTTTAAGCTTACATGGCTCTTTCTCAAGAGTCTGTTTCTCAAGCCATGCACCAATGCCCATGAGCACCTTCTGCATGACTTCAAATGTGTACCTAAGTCAATGTTGAGTGTGAAGAGGAGACCCATCAGTGCTGCCACAGCTCTTGGAAAATCACCGAGGGATGGAGAGATGATTTGTTCCTCGAGGACCACCGCATCATCAAGAAGATTATCACTCTCTGTCACCATGAGGATGCCAACTGCCATTCCTTTGGTCATGTCCTCCTCAGCATCTGTGGCCTACACAAAGTGGACAAAAATGTGATATAGACTTTCCTTCAACGGAAACTTTCCGTTAACAGAAACTAATATAGAAAATAGGAAATAAAATATACCTGCACAGTCTTATAAAATTTGGACACATCGTCTTTGAGGTAGTGGGGAAGCCCCATCAAGACGACTGCCCTTTTCCACTGGTTGGAACTCTGTAAAAATAAGACACAATACCTAACCAATGGAACATCTTCAGCCAGATATCACAATACAGTTGTAAGTGGTGCTACATTCTAATGAGTAGAATGTAGCACCACTTACAACTGTATTGTGCATACTTTGTTCAGTCCAGAAATAAGCAATATGTTGGGAAAAGATGGATATTGGACTAGAATTAAATAAATAACTCTTTCCTTAACAAGGTATGCAATTAGCAGCCTAGGTCAAAGTGAGGGTCAACAAGGGTTTTTTGGAACCATTGTTCCACGTTCTATAACAAATTAAATAGACCTCCATTGGGTTTTGGACTAGATAGACCTAGTTTTGATTAAGAAAAATGCATTAAAATTGTTGATTTTATTGGCTTTGCGTTAAGTTAAGCACACTTACATCATTATCCAGTGTCTTCAAAAGCTTGTTCAGCTCCACCAGACCACTCCTGGCTCTGTATATCTCAAGGAATCTTGGCAGATACTTGTCAACTCCAGCGAAGAGGGATCCTTTCAGGTCAACAGAGGTAAGGCGAGCAAACTCTGCTTCAATCTACAGTAGGCAGAAAAAAAGCTACGGTGGAAGCCAAGGGATTGGCTGTAAATTTGGTACATTACTGTAGCAGAAAACATTTTTCAATCAATGTATTTTTTACAGTCAGTATATCATATTCTTCATGACTGTTGATATTAACCTTTTTTGTATAAAATCTCTCGCAATTCTCAATCAATCTCCAATCCTCCTCACCTCATCCGAAATAGAGAAACACTTTACCTGACGTTCAAAGAACAGTGCTGGCCATCGAGCTTTGATGTCAGCCACAAGTGGCTCATCCTCCACAATCTCTTTTCTCCGTATAGGGAAGGTGCTGGTCATCATCTCTTGAATTTGCTGCCAATCAACTTTCCTCTTCTTCATTTCGGTAACCATCGCTGTTCTTTCCTCGTTGAGGGATCTGTGTGTTTTTCCTACAGGGATGTCTGGCAGGAAATTTACTTCTGATTTTCTTGTCCCAAGTGAACTTGATGTACGAGAGTTGATCTTGAGCTCTGGGCATCCAGCCACTCGTAGCTTTTGTCTGAAGTTACCCATTTTAAACTTTAAACCACTTTCCAACAGTACCACCCGCTGACAGAGCCTGGTTCCCTCAGACATGGATGCTTGTTGATGAGAGCTTGTGCCACCAAGTCATATTCCTCACGTGTTGGGTATGGGTTATGGACATAAATGGCTTCTGCTATTTTATCCAAAATGTCTGATTCCATGTCTTTGGACATGTCAAGAAGGGTTCCATCTTTATGGAAGGCTTCATTTCCTTGCTTCAACTTTAGCTCCACGTCAAACGAAAAAATAGGGATGTCAAATGGCTGAGGCAGCTGACGAGGATGCCTGGCAGTGGGGCTGTCTTCAGGGGATGAGGATAGGCTTGTAGTGTCCAAGGTTGAGTCTGTATGACAGGATTCAAGAGGCTTACTGTATACTTTCAAAGTCACTTTATCTTTAGGTAGCTCTGACATGCTACACAAGTTGCAAAGCTCATCGTCGAACTCTGGATCTTGAAATTGCACCACCAAGTCCCCTTCCAGTCCAAGCTTGTTCTTCAGCATCAAGTGTAGGCCATCAACAGTCTCTGGCATGTTGTCAATGGTGACCCTCCGAATGTCCTCTTGGCTAAGGATGACGCGCAGCAACATGGTGACTCCCAACAAGAAAAAAAGAAAATTCAGTTACAAGCATAGTAATGTCATGATCACATATACCACATAGAGCCTCCCCCGTATGACTATCACACCAGTAACTTCAACAGATTTGAATCAATTTGCCAATCAACCTTGGCAGAAGGAGAGTGCAGTGGGGTGAGGGGTGGGGTGCAAGGTGTTGCATTTTTGTTCTTGTCATAGACTATCGATTTAACTTTAAAGAACGTTACTTCCATTTTGTTTCATTTTTTCAAAACAATGGCAGTAAAAGGATGAGCTATAGAAAATAAGGTAGTGTTGTAATGAAACGAAGGCTTCAGAGTTAGTTCAGGGTTAATGCACAATTAATTATAAAGGGACATCAATGACTGTCCCTGCCATTATTACTTGAATTATCCTGACAATCAGCAAAATGATTACCTCAGTGTAGTAGGAATGCCTTGGGAGAAATTAGGAGTCTGCCTTGCACCACGTAGGCTGACAGGGGGGCATAGTGGTTCAGCTCTGCAGGTTCAACCACGACCAGTTGGGAAGTGCAAACTTCAAAACATCTGAAGTGGTTCAGGTACCAAGCAGAGAAAGGTTGAAGAAAAATGAATGCCTTGTCGTCCACTATCACAATGTGCAGGATTTGACAGAAATCAGGAAGTCCACTTGTGCTTCCAAATGACACAAACATCCCCTTTACATATTTTGTCCCATGTAGAAAGGCTGTTGTGGCAAGTGATACAGTGGTCAGATGACTGAATTTGTGCTGAATAGCTTGTTTGACTGGGGGGTGGGGGCAGAATTTCAAGGGAATTGTGTGTTGCCCTCTCTACTTCCACTGCTGGCTTGAATGGGCATGGCATGTCAAAATTGTATGCCAACATAAGCTGGTGTCTGTTGGCCGTATTGTCCAGAAGTCAACCACAGGTCCAAAGCAGCGAAGATGGGGATAATGCTCAAGGAAATGTTTGGGTCTGAGTTTCACATCAGGAAACACTTCTTTTAAAAGTTTCCTATGTTCAAAGATCTTTGCTTCCAGGTAACAGAGGCTTTCATCTGTGAAAGTGGACGATGACAAAATTTCAACAATGTCTTTCAGTTCCAGAATCACATACCAAGCATCATCATTTTCAGGTACAACATCACCAATAAGTAATGGCAACAACCTTAACAGAGTCCAATTCTCGTGGCCATTCCCTCCTATTGTTCCATTCAAATGAAAATTTACTGGAATTTTCTGAGGACAGTTGGTTTTGTCGGAGTACTTATAAGGGAAGTGCTGTATGGCGGTATTTAAATGATCTACTATGAAATAGTTCTTGTCAATTAATTTTTTCAAACACAAACACAGCTCAAAAGGTACAATGCCTTCCAAAAGATCGTGTAAGAGGTCAGGTGGAAACCCTGTTATACAATGAAAGTATTGTAGTTCATTTAGTCACTTTTTACCCCATCCACACTTTTCAAATTCTCATTCTCCTTACGCTTAGAGAGGTTCAGGTTATGTGACTCTCTTGTTCTCAATACAAATGCCCCACTTCTTACACAGCAAATTTGAATATCTTTTCGAATTGCAAGGCAGAATCTGCAGAACTTGTCCACGTTAAATGACTCCTGAAAGCCAGCAAAAGAATGTGCCCCCAAATTATCTGATGAAATGTACAGTATTGTGCCTCTAACACTGGTTCCTAACCTGTTGATGTAAATTCCTTGATTTTCAAGCAACTGTAGGTCTCTCAGAAGTGGTTGAATAATTGGCCCATAACTAAATGATTTAACATCTTGACTCTTGCATAGGGCAGCAAGATATATAGTAGACAATGACGATCTGTCTCTTACAGGTAAATTGGCAATTACCCAATAGATCACACACAATTTATGTTTCTTTTTTGAGGTGCCTAAAGGGTTACAGACCTCAAAGTCATCAATATACAAGCATCCATGCAGCCGTATATATTCACTTCTATGGCTGTGCTAGTATGATCATTGGCGATGTGGTGAGCTACGGTCACCGGCTGATGCGGGTGACGCTGTGAAGGAGTCTCGTCCAACCGGACGTTGATGCCGACGCTTTGCGCAGATCATGAGAAAGCCCCTTAAAACAACAATTGTCCATACCTATACTGTCGTAACGCTCAGTCACACCAAGCAGAGTAAATTGTAACGTTACACACAAATCATTTTATACATTTGACAGTTATTTATGACATTACGGTATTTATTTAATCCTACAAAAAAAGGACAAGAAAAAATTTAATTCAATACTTTTAAGGTCTTATTTTAAGAAAATTAAATTCAATGTTTGTTTGTTTTTTTAAATACTTTTAAGACCCCGCGGGTACCCTGTAACATGTGGATGGCAAGAGGAGAATAATTAAGGGTGAAAACGGAAGCAACGTTTGCCTGCAATATGGCTCCACCGCAGCTGTGTAACAAGCTAGTGATCCCTACTGGTTTGATATTTTACCACAAATGACAACGCGTTGGTCGAGCAATGCCGCACTTCACAAAAAGTATAACTATGTTACATAAAAAATGAAACTCAAACTCATACTACTTTAAAGTAGTAGGCCTAAATGGTTGGGCTTAAATTAGCATACATGCTAGGATACTAACTGCTCATATTTTTAACATAATTTGAACACTTTTTGCGATTCAGTTTACAATACACAAGCGTCACGGGAGGTCATGTAATCAAATCAAAAACATTTTTAAATATTACCTATAAGCTACGATTATAACCATTTGCACTCACATTTCAACAAGCTTTTCCCCAAGCAAAAGTGGCCCGTCTTTCCTTTGTCTCCCCACTCTTCGCGCTGCTTTCCCAAAAGCAACTTGATGCACGACGTACCACGTGATCACGCACACGCACACGCACTTCGCCCAGTTTTCAACTCCACATATAGTTAAGATAGCATCTTTTAAATTGAAATTGAAAAACGTTCATGTAGCTAGTTAAGACATTATTAACTAATTATTTTAAGTTAAATCAATTATTACACAAACCCATGTCCTATTGACAAGAAAAAAATTGTTAAGCTAACAAACAAGCAAAATTCAGATTCACAGTGCAACACCAAAACACAGGTAAAAGGAAAATGCAAGGTAGTGAAATCTCACAGCAACTAATTCACCAGTTATCCCAAACCTATCAGGACTCTACAGGGCCATGGCCACAAAGCTGCAGGTAGTTTATGCCAGGCAGATAATATAAAACAAATAAACAAGCAGACAGCAAATATACAAAATAAACAAAAGAAAATACAGTTGTTAAAATGCATAACTACAATTGAAAGAACTGCCCTCCAACAGTGGACCAACTACAACCAAACCGACCCTCACAAGTGTGCAGGACGCGCTGGAATATGGCGTTATTTTTGTGCCACTTTCCTGAGCGCGCAGTGGGACTTTCGCAAGCACATCAATTATATTTTGAAACTGTGTGTGCCCTGTGTGTGCACACGTGTACCCATACACAGAATCATCATGGAATGACTGAAGTCTTGATCTCTTGAGTTTCTTCATCTGTCCGAAACAAAACTTGAATACAACAAAATTAAAGTAAATCTATCTTAAATGTAACCCTGTCATAATGGTCCCACGACTCGCTTCTGGGTTGTCGCCCTCTAGTGGAGAAACTGGGCTATAAGAGGTCAATATGGCCGACATGAGTCCTGCGCCCTGGGGCACAGCAGCACGTAAAAAAGACTTAAGGTGTCTTTGCTCCAAGTTGTTTGTGCTTAGCCAGCTACTCAGTATTTGCCCAGTCTCCCTGAATTAAAAAAGTTGGCACAGGTGACCACGGTTCACGTGGCGATGGTGACATCATCAACAGGTGGAGTGGAAGACCCTGCCCACCTTGGCGCCCTGGCCAGCCAGGTTGTTGTATTCAGCGACAGCTGATATCAAGTTAACACCTCTAAGTACTGGTGTAAACGCACCCAAATCGCATTTAAGATCGCAGTGTGCAGGCGACACAACTGACGTCCCCTGTTTAAGCGGCAGCGCTGTCAAAATTGGCCAAAATTACGATTATTCCTTTAAAAAAAAACACAGCGCATTACGTCCATAAGAGGGCAAACCAATACAACGAGAGCCATGACTACTGGTATAGGTATATTTATTTTAACATGTCTTTTAAAAGATCGACATACATACACATTACAAAATAAATTAATAAAATAATGTCCTATAATGTAAAACGTCATTTAAAAACCATTTCTCTCTCTCTCTCTCTCTCTCTCTCTCTCTCTGTGCGCCGTGGTTGGTGCTAGAGTGAGAGAACGCGCTGTCTCTCATAGCGAGATCAAATGAATGATTGGTAACTGATCTGTTATCAGGCTAACTGGTATGATGTTTATTTGCATATACAGTGGGGAATCACTCGAGACGATCACAGATGCATTCTAATGCCAGGTGTAAACGGACGTACTTAGAGGTGTGAGCTTGAGATCTGATCGCCCAAATCGGATGTTAATGCCAGGTCTAAACAGGGCCTTTGATGACAAGCTGAATGAGGAAAGCTGAATGATTGACAATCACCATTCACATTCACTTCCTAGTCCAGTAAAAACCACGTCCCTGATCTCACCTGTAGTGCCTCCCTCACGCCTCTGCCGATGACCAGCGTGTCTACTCCCTCCTTCAGGACCTCCTCCAGATCCGCTGGCTGGACTCCTGGGTTGTGCTGTGGTTGGCACATTTAGCATAGTAAAATAACTTACCAAAACACGCGCGCACCCATTCCGTTTTGGAAGGGAAATGATCCCGTAAATCCAGGGTGTAGAGCCATAGCCGCGTAACTGGCATTTGGGGCGAAAAGGAAATTATAAAGTAAAAGCTCTATGTAGTAATATACGTGTCGCTTGATTTGTAGATTTAAGTGATGATAAGTTTATCAAAATTAGGTCCACTTTGTTTTTTAGTTCCCTGTAGCATTGGTTTGCTAAGTCATCCACACTAATCTTTTGCTACATTTACGCCTAACGTCCACATTACTCCTACTCGAGTAGGGTATCTCTGCAGACCGGAGACTTGAGAGGGGGATGGGCATGGTAACTGTCAATCATTGTTTTTAATTTGGCCAATCAGAAGCTTACAATCCTCTGTCAATCAAAAACAAATTTCACCAATACACCGCCTGAACCAGTTGTCAGTCCGTTTTTAATAGAAGTTGAATAGACAGGTTAACTCAGTCCAATAAATGAGCTACTTGCTTACAAGCCCTGGTTCACTTGTAATTTGGCAGTGTGAACCTAATCAGCGGTATCCCATCAAAAGGGTAACCCTAAATGTCCTTGATTTTACTCTGGTTTCAGCAGGTGGGAAAATGTATTTTTGAAAAGGCAGGCTGCATTACTTAAGTGGAGAGAATTTGACTTTAGTGGATGTCACCGGGGACGAGGACCATGTAAGCAATAAACTGAGAACAAATACAGTATAGCTGTGGATTCTCCTCCTGAAAAGAGCAAAAAACGATGACAGCAGCGATGGACTAGATAACGCAGCAAAGCAATGAAAAACAGAAACAGGGTGTTCTGACTCGTGAAAGTGGACATGATGGCATTCAATTTGCAAAATGATTTGGAGAACAACCCGATTGGAGAGATGTGGGGGGTGTTTAAAATGATGAGTAGGAACATGCAAAAATACAACAAAAGATGATTATGAAATTACTAAGGAATGTGTTTATTCAATAGCTCAGACAAACCTTTATAGCAAGGGAGGGGAACAAAGATAGAGGACCCTGAGGTTGATCAGGGGATTGGCATCATGTAATGGCATCACATTTGCTTGCATTGGTTGACATTTATATTCTACATTGGAAGTTGGCAAGAGGCATGGGTAAAATTGATTTTGTACATGTTATCTGTAATCACGTTGAGTTGAGTGTTCAAATTACTAATGAATATACAAATGGATCAAATGATCTGCCGTTGTGGTTGTTTTTAAGTGTCCTATTCATGCTCAGTACTGATGCATTTAACTACTTCAATGTAGTTAAATGTATTTTACAACATACTTACAACAACATACAAATGCACTTAAGATTTAGTCAGTTCGGTATTTCAGTAAGGTATATATAGATTCAAGCACATGTAGGAATGAGTACTCTGGTTAAACAACCTCTATATTGAGAGAAGATAGATTTGACAAGTCAACTAAATTAAACAAAAGCAAAATGAATAATATGGAGGAAAACTATGCAGAATTAGCAGAAACACTGAGATAGAAAGAAGAAGGGAACATATATCAAGCGCAGAGTAGATTGACACAGGAAGAATTGGGACAAACAGGAGGGCTGATGCCATGACTACATGACTAACCTACAATAAACAAAATATTTCAGCTTACTGGAAAACATCCTACAGTTTTATGTGAATTCAGCAATGAGGAAGAATGAGTTGAACATTTTAGGTGAGGTGTCAGAGCAAAAAGGGGGGGTAATACACTTTTTTTCAATTGCTTTGACTCATTTTGCACAGCAGAACTTTCAATGTACAAAACTCAAAAGTGCTGAACTGACTTTCAAAATTCATACTCTAAGACACTACATCCTATGCTGACATACAAAGTGCAAAACTCTAAATCATCTGCCGCATCCTCAGTATACAGCCACCTAACATTACAACAATGTTCAAATGCTTATTACTACAAACGCAGATCACTAAATCAATTCAACAGGCATTTGTAGTCATGTCTCTTTACTTTCAACAACCTTGCCCAGGTGAGTAGCACTGCAACACAATTGATAATCTCTTCACCACTACATAAAAGGCTGCTTAGAAACCTGAATGGCAGTTTCTGACAACATGGAACCGATGAGGGTGGCGACAGGGTCGCATGCAGTTGTGTCAAATGAAATTAGAGCCACAGTGATTGACCGTGTTGTAAACAGAAGAAGAAGATTTTACCAACGCTGCCTTGCAAATGAAGATATCAGATGCGACATACATTACATTTTGTGGCCAAATGCAGCAGAGAGGCAAAATGCTGCTTAGCACTGAAATGCATTTGTTTTTTTGTTTTTTTACTGTAAAGTTTTTTGTTCCTGTAACTGTTGATTTTGCTTTTACTGTAAAATACAGTTGAGTTTACTGCATTACTGTATGATTTCTTTCATATACAGTAATCTACTGTAATCTAATATTTTGTTTGTCTTTTATAAAAAACACAATATATACTGCAGTCGATCACAGGGGATGCTTGCTGTACTTATGAAGTACTTATGAGTAAATGACCCTTGCATAGTCTTTTTTGATGGCAATTATTTAGTGTTTGACAGCATTGTTTGATAATGGCCATTGTATTTGAAAATGCACCAATAACTAAACTTGACAACGATGAACATATCCAATGTTGTGGTGCTATGATAAACTTTTGCATATAATATTATTTTATTTGACACCGGTATTTTTATTTTGCATGCTATATTAGATTTTGAACCCAAAATGAGCAGTATAGCATTTTGTGTTAAGAGTTTTGCACATTGAAAATCTGTTGTGCAAACTGAGTCAAAGCAATACTCCAATCAAAGTAATACTGTGATTCTCATTTGATCAAATTCTCTCTTCCTTTAACTCAGTCAGCTGACAAAGTGCACCTGGGATTCAGTCACACTAAAGAGTATCTTGGAACTGATAAACAGTAAAAGTTGCAGACTTTGAAGTATTTATGAAGTATCTCATCTCTGGTTCACACTCCGAAGCAGTAGGTGGCGATAATACAACGAAACGTTGGTTACCCACCACCGTAAAAAAAAAAGGGTAGAAGAAGAAGTTCCATAAGGGAAGTGCCGCAGTGTGCTCCGTTCCCTGGCGCTGCGTGGATGTTACCTGGGTTTTTAATCAGCTAAAAAGTGGGAACAGGATTCATCGAATTTTAAAACACAAAACGGGAACCAGAATGGCCTCTGGTAAGTATATGCGTCACATACTTGTATATACATAAATGTTTTTTTGTATGGGCGATGGAAAGTGTCAAATAGCATTAAAGCCGCTAGCTAAAGTTACTCCTAGCCGCGAGGCCGGAAGGGCTCTGTCTAATTCATGGAACGTAGCATGCCTTGTGTTGCCAGAATTGCGTTAATTTAAACCATATGTGCAAATCAACAACGCTTGAAATGTAGGATTATGTTTCGTGATTATGCTATCCTGTCAGATTTCACTGGCTGTTACGGTGAAGGATTTAATACTGACCCGGCCCAATTTTTGCTTAGCTGGGCCTCGGCTAAGTTGTTAGCTAGCTCACGTATCTTGGTTGCTAACGTCAATTCGTCTTTGTTTATACCTCCATTTCAATTGTCCTCCTCTACAGAAGTCGAGCTACTTGGCAATAAATAAATGCTTCTAAATCATTTGTAACGGCAAATGGGACCACAAAAATGTAATTAATCCAAATAACGATTTAGTGCCGGGTACATTCGGGATTCAGAGAGAACCCGATTTTTGGTGCATTTTGATCCAGGATTTAGTCTATGCAAAGACAAAATTGACCGCCATTTTTGTTTGAGCGGCGTGGTGACGGGCCTGTTTGCTAACTTTACTAGCTAACGTTAGCTATCCTATCTTAGTAACCTATTTAAGCATACCAAGGTCTGTAGGGTATCGTTATCTGCGTTTTCACAGCCATCTTCTTTAGCATCCTATTAAGTAAGTTTTTCTCATGAATTTATATGGTGAGCTCGTTTCATCCATTTTAGGATAATCATGATTTAATTTGCCCCTTTTCAGATTCGGGCTACGGTCAGAATAGTGCTGCACAAAGGTATTGTACAATCGACAAAATAAATAAAAATACATACACATAGCAGCATGCACAGCAAGCATGCTTAATTAACCTATTTTCAGACGTGACGGTTTTGCATGTAATCTGAAGCTAACTTTAATTATGTTACCATAGCTATGGATCATATGGCAGTCCGCCGAGTGGGCAGGTAAGGCTCTCCTCAATTTACTGTCAATCTCATTTTAACTCTATTATACTTAACTGTGGTATTTTTCCTTTGCGAAAAGCCTGGCAAACCATTCTCTCTGTTTTACAGAGTTACGGTCAAGGAAATGGTGGTGGCTCTTATGGGGGACAGAGTTACAGCGGTTATGGACAGTCAGGTATGACTCAAGGAATAGTAAATATGCATCATAAACTTGACAAAGTGGTTACTAATTGCAGGACAGTGATGACCAAACACAATACTGGATTGATGCTCACCCAAACATGCCTTTGTTGAAATTATTCCCTCGCTTGGAAAAGTTTGTTTTCTGTGTTGCATTTAATGACCTCTTACGTGCCTGAAATCCAAAGGCTGCAAGAATGAGGGTTTGTCGCGAATGGCCTGCGCAGCTATACATAGCTGTTTACATGGCAGTCTCTTGTGTTATCAGTCTCTATTAAATGGGCTAAATGAGCTGGTTTGTTTTGTCTGCAAAATGACCGAAAATTGAGTGATTTTTCATATTTCTCTTGAAATTTCCATTTTGTGCTATGACAGAGGGTTTTGGGCAGCAGCCGAGCTATGAGAGCTTTGGACAGCAGGACTCATCTGGGTAAGATCACTGGGACATCACAAAATCCTGGGCACCTCTTAAATTATGGGTTGGTACTGTAAAGGTTCCGTGGGTCTGATTTTTTGGTCTCCACATTACAAGTGCTATGTTGTAATGAATCTGCATCCCATGGAAAGACTGATTTATGATAATGCATATGTTGAGATTGTTTCAAGTCTTCTGCTGTATGTCTGATCATTTAGCCTGGGAATGTGAAGTCTTTGGATGGTTTAACTCTAAATGTTCATTTAAAGAATAAAGTCTCCCTTTGATTGGCAGACATTCTACAACACCCTACAATCTAATCGACTGTTGGATGACACCTTTTAATATCCATTGTAGTTGGACACACTTGACTCATTAATTTCTAGTGATCCCATTATTTCCTGCCTTGTTGTGGTGTATTTAAACATTACATATGTTACTGATTTGTTTTCCTATTGTGCTAAACCTCAAGGTATGCTGACAAGTCTTCGTCTTTCGGACAACAAGGATCAGGAGCAGCGTCTTTTGGTCAACAAGGTTCTTACGGTCAGCAGGGGTCCTATGGAGGTCAGACGCAAGGAGCAGGTGGCTATGGAAGACGGACTGAAGGTGAGAACACATGAATCCCGAAGACAGAAAACAGTTGTAATCTTTCAACTGAGGAATGTTTTTGAAGGAGAATGCCAGTGTCACTTAGAGTTGTAGCCTGTTTAATTGCATACGGCATCTGTTCCAAAATGATTGGGGGGGAAATGTAAACTAGATCTAGACAGGACATTTTTTTTTTTTTAAATGCAGACTTATTGGTGGTAAACTAAGCTTGAAATTAACTGACGGCAACAACACCCTAAATAAGATGTTGACATAACAATAGTTTGTAAGGCGATATCTTTTTGATGGATTATTTACAGTAAATGTAGTGTAGTCTAATGTGCATGGTGACATGAGTACTCAATTTGGACCCACTCAGGCACAATAAAATAACAAAACAATGAAACTAACAAATCCAAATTAAGGCTTAATGTTTACTGTGATGTAAACATCTGATTACTGTTACTGGGATTATCTATCTTTGGAAGTTGTCTACAAGTTGGTTTTCCTGCTTTACAAAAATGAATGGCAGCAAATTGCTCTACTGAAGGTACGAAAACAAGCCCTAATATCTCAAACTACGCTGACTTAGACAATAAAGTTAGACAGTGGAGGTTGTGTACTTTTGGGTGGCGCAAATCATTCACTATAGGCTATTGAATTGACACTTGCAAGCAAGTTTGCTGGCCGAAAAATTTTAAGACACACTGATTGTTATTAGGCCGAATCCCAATTCTCATTTTCACCCCTACGGCTTCGGCTTGGCCCTCAGAATAGAGTCACAAGGGGTAGTGGTAGAAATCCCTCCCTAAGAATTGCGACAACCCTTCAGGACCCTGATACGTCATCGATGACGTTTACATAAACAGACGGGACGAGTTTATCGGAGATTACTATGGCAATAATGGTATTATCACAGTGACATTTGCCGTTCATCTGATGGAGATAGAAAAGCATGGACGCTCGCGATTCGTTCACAATTTATACCTTTCACGCTACCAATCGATCAAACAAGTCATCAAATAAAAAAGACCACTGCTTCATTACCAGTCCACTTCATGACAGAATAGTGTTAGCGGTGCTCTGTAGTCTAGCAAGCCGCTCCTAACGTTACCCTGCCAGTCTGCACTGATATTAGAGGAGCTGTAACAAGTGCAGCAACTTCGCTGCTGGACTTAAGTTATATTTCGTCATATGCCATCAAAGGGGGAAATGCGACATGTAAATATGTCAAAATGCAGGACTGTCATGCACAAATCAGCCTAAAAACAATGTTGCAACGTAACTAACTAACGAAGTAGAGACATCGGCATATTAGCGAAGAAGAAGAAGAAAATACGAAGAAAATACTGCATTTGTGGTTCACTTTGGATGGTAGTGTAGCGGTCCCCATGATCTTCCAGTTGATTCGCAGGTCATTCTGGGAGATTTCTCATAGCCCTTGGTTTGTAGTGTGCCCCTGAAAAATCTCCGTTTGTAGTGTGCCATGTAGCCCTCGCACTTGGCCCTACCCCTCGATCACAAGAGAATTGGGACACCCCTTCACGTGAACGCGCAAAACGGAGGGGAAGGGCTAAGGGGTGAATTGGGATTCCGCCTTAATCAGATGGTTTCTAGTGATTCATTTCAAAGCCAGACTCAGCCCTCACTGGGATATAAGTATTCATCATCATGACCCATCCTTTTGTCAATCCTGGCTGGACAAGGTGCTGCATTATGTACAAGATCAGGCTGTGTGATCTTGTAACGTGTTACATGGTTATTTTTTTTGTTTATTTTGTTGCACAAATTCAATGCTGTGTATTTGTTGTTCCCTAGGTGAAGCTGGTGGTCAGCCTGCGAGGTTTGGACGTGATGATGGAGACCGCTCAGAAGGAGGGGGCTACAGAGGCCGAGGCCGTGGTGGTGGTGGTGGCTACGAGCGCGGCGGCTTTGACCGTAGCGGTGGCTTTGACCGCGGTGGTTATGACCGTAGTGGCGGTGGATTTGAGCGCGGCGGTGGTGGCAGCGGTGGTGGCAGCGGTGGTGGCAGCAGCGGCGGCTACGACCGCGGTGGAAGAGGCGGACCTCCTGGTATGGGGTAAGTTGCAGAGCGCCACTGCCCCCAAGGTACTTCCATACACCGTATTAAATTAGACATGACTTGTTCTAACTCATAACATCACCCATCAACTAGAAACCACCCACATGGAGACTTATAATACTCATCTGCATCGTGCTCCAGATGCCCAATCTGTTTTTTTCGTTTTTTTCTTACATGATTCACCTACAGTTGCCATAAATCAGACATTACGGTATTTCACCCCACATGCCTGAAAAATCTAATTATCGGTTCACTAAAGTGGTGGTTGATCTAAAGTTTGAGATGGCTTGTGTGACACGCTGCCTGTTTGTCTCAATGGAGCCCTCAGTGATGCAAGGACAACATTACGTGCCTGCTCAACCAGGTGTTTGATAGGCACCATTGTACAACAGTACTATCCCAGGTTTCGGGATTGTCATTCTGAATAGTTGATATTTACACTTCTCTTAAACGATAGGGAACACGACTTTTGTCAGCTTCACAGGCTCTTTTCATTCTAGTGAAAATGTGGCTTTATTTATTTTGGAGAGGGCTTTGACTAAACAGACATTTATGTCAATAGGGATAAAATGAAACTAATATAAACTAGAATTTTGGACTTGTTACTGTTTGTGAAAGGGACCCAAGTTAGATTTTAGAACAATTCAGAACAATTATTGGCAGTGTATGTTACATTTCTATGCCCGTTTTGTATAGCGTATTTTTCTTAATAATTGGATGACGTGATGTCACACCTATCTTCGGTGCAGCTACAGTTGATGGGGGTAATTTTCAGCCATCTAAAACATTGATGGTAAACAGGTTTTGTTGTCAGTACCTCAGAATTTCAGCGCAAGGGCTTTATAGACCCACCGCGGCTCGCTTTTTCTCGACTGGACAACTTGAATGCAACAAGTTCACACCCATTCTCTGGGAGTTAAATCGCATTCTGAATAATGTGGGAAATAACAAGCAGATGAGGCAGGCTGGGGGTAAAGTAAATTAGAACACTTGCTCACAAAATTAGTTTGAAAGCAAGATTTTTCATATTTGCACAACAAAAAAAATAAGCCACATTTATCACTAATGTAAATGGGGCCTTAGATAATCTTCATTCTTTTAAACATGAAGGTAGCGTCTTCCTCGGTCAGCGTGTGTGAAGTCAGGTTCTAGCAAATGTGTAGTAACCATCCACACTTATGTTTCGAATTTCATGGCTGTCTTTGCTATGGACTCAGAGCGATGCATGTTGGTCCATTAGGTGACATCATGCGCTTTACAAAGTCATTTGTCATACAAATACTAATTCTGTTTGCTTGAAATATTGCAATATTTTACTCCACATATCTAGATTACCAAAAGCTATTAAATGTAGGCAAGAGAAGCTTCTCCAACACATACACATGTAATGCATCCTTCATTCAAAATGATTCGGAATTTTTAGCGTGCTGTTAGGACGTCTGGCTGGCTGCATGATGATTACCACGGGTCTTTTTTTTATTTTATTTTTGCACAGTTGAATAATGGCCATACTCTTTCACTGACTGGAAGATTATTTTTGACCTGGTCCTTTTGCTCTGAGAACCGCATAAAAACTCTATTTTTGCACAATGGAAACTCAATGGAAACAATGCCCTTAGACCTGGAAACACATCTTGAGCTTCTTCACATTCAACAGGTTTCATTAAAGTGTTGTATATTTGACATGGCGAACATATGTGTTGTGTTAACATGGATCTACATTTTATACTACAGGTGTTCAAAGTGATTGAAATAAAACTTGGACCTCAGTTAAAGGAGCTCATAAACGCACTGAGTGGAAGAACGCTTATCAAGTGCCACAGCCCTTCACACCAATTTGGCTCTTTATGTCGAAAAACTATATTAAGCTGGCTTCCCAGCTCTTTTTATCCAATCTGGTCATGTAACAAAAGCAATACCAAATTTAGTAACCATGCTAAGTGACGTGATCCAGTGACATGTGATGACTAAGTGCCTTCACCCGTCAGCCTGATCGTTCAGTCGGATCTGCCTAGTAGTCTGTCCATTGATCTCTAATGTCAAAGACTAACGCATTCCCTCGTGTGAGACATTTCTACCATAGTCGCACACCGTGGCAGGAGTGCATACTGATGGGGATGTAGGGGAGCTTTGAGCTCTCAGTTGGGACAAAGGAAAAGCCATCATATCTCCAATTTTTCCTCTGCAGAGGTGGTGACCGTGGTGGCTACAAAAATTTCGGTGGTAAGTGACGAGCATCAGAACTGTGTCAGTGGGGGAGGAAAGAACTTGAGTTAGCAAAAAGAGAGGGGAAAGAAACTCAAAATGAATGCCACCATTTTCATGTCCAAAGCCCAAGGGACTCCACCTATTCTTAGCGGGATTTCTCATAAATGCACTTCAGATATGGTAAAGAACATGGAGCCTGAGTTGTAAAATTATCATATTGTTGCATGAAGACATGGGTTGATTGTAAATGGCAGAGGAGGACAGAGGTGTGCCCAAGGCGAAGAAGGAAACATTCTAGATCTGGAGACATTTTGGTGGTTTTTATTTCTTTTGTAAGATCAAAAACAATTCTGTTCATGTTGCAAGGTGTTGGTATATGATGCAACCGTTTGGAAAACACGTCAGAAAGCTGTAAACATTGATTTTGTGGACTTGTTTTTTAAAAGTAGCATTATGTATCACATTGGTAGAAATGAAGTTGATTTTTGTCTTGTGTGGAACAGTATAGATGTTGTAAGATGCAGTGCTCATAGGTTCCCTTCCATCCTCTCCTCTGCTGTTTTACAGGCTCTCGAGACTACGGCCAAAGGGATGAACCAGGTAAAGAAGCAGCCAAAATGCCTTTGACTCTTTAAGAAAGTGCGTCATTAAATCAAAGAATACAATATTCACTGTTTCATCTATTGCATTTCTATGATAAATTTCAATTGTCTGTTTATTTAGTTATTGAAGCCCTTAACAGCAATGTTTTGTCCATTTGGGTCAATATGTCCTACCATACATGAGGCAATATTGATAGCGCCATCTACAGCCAGCAGGGCGGTAGCGCCTGAAATCATACAAGGGACAAAAATTCCCCAATGCAATGTTGAATGAATAAAATGCAGTTTCTGAAGTCTGCCTCTCTGTTTTGTCAGCAGGTGGGGAGCAGGACAACTCTGACAACAACACCATCTTTGTCCAGGGACTGGGAGAAGAAGTCACAACTGACCAAGTGGGCGACTACTTCAAACAGATTGGCATCATCAAGGTATAGCATTAGTCTGTGTGCATACCTTTTTTGTCATTTATTTCATTTCACAGGTCTGAATGACCTTTTTCAGACTACATGAACACAGCAGAGCACAGTGCTGCTGACCTTATTTGCTGTAGCTACAAGGGAGCACCCCTCCCATCTGACAAACACAAGGTGCAACAACAGTAAGGCCAGTGAATGCGTGCATGGTGGGTGGGGGACATGGCAGAAGGCAGTGACATTTGGAAAGACTTGTACTTGGAGGAGGCAGCAAAGGGAAAGTCAATGAGGTCAGTAGCAGCAAAAGGATGCAACAACATAGTCACGCAACAATAGTCAACAAATTCAAGGTAGGCTAATATGCTCTGACATGTAGGGAATGGGTATGTGATAGCATTGTGCAAGAAGAAAGAGGCTGCTTGTGTACCTACCTCCTAGCTATCGTGCTCAAGGGTTGCTACGCAAATGTTAACTAGTCTAACTTCTATCGGACACCTTATGAATGGGGACACTCGATTTGACAGTCAGCTTGACAGGGACATAAACTTTACCCAAAGTTTGATATAGTGTCAAATTACACAGTGACAAATTACTCGAAATGGGCTTTGAGGACAGATTTTTGAGGTGAGCCCAAACACGTAGAAATAGTTAATGCAAACATAAGTATTGAGAATCTGATGTGTGTTTTTATTGTGCTTGCAGCTGAACAAGAAGACTGGCCAGCCCATGATCAACCTCTACTCTGACAAGGCCACTGGTAGGCTAAAGGGAGAAGCCACTGTCTCATTTGATGACCCACCTTCTGCCAAAGCTGCCATTGATTGGTTTGATGGTAAGCGTGTCTCTAACCCAGTCATATTCAACATGCCCAGTGTCCTCTGTTCTACTGTCACTGACATGTTTTTTTTCCATTTAGGCAAGGAGTTCAATGGTAAACCCATCAAAGTATCTTTTGCCACCCGCAGAGCTGAGTTCACTTCAAGGGGGGGTGGAAGAGGGGGAGGAGCGGGAGGAGGAGGAGGTGGAGGAGGAGGTGGAGGAAGAGGAGGAGGTGGAGGTATGTTTGGCTCTGGTCTCGCGTGGCAAATATCGCAACTCTCCAATATTTGAAGGTTAAACGAGTCATTTTATGAACAAATCTGCTGAGTTTTTGGTCAACAATTATGATTTTTCTTGGTGTCAGGTTTTCGAGGTCGCGGTGGTGGTGGACCGAACTTTGACGTAAAGGGTGGAGACTGGCCTTGTCCAAACAGGTTTGTATGAGAGATTGTTATTGTAATGGATATCACAATGCATCAAAAAACAGTCGGTGCTCCTTGAGTATTATTGCCTGTGAAGTTGATGGATTTAAACAAATGTCTCATCCTTTCTTTTTCTTTCTTAGCTCTTGTGGCAACATGAATTTCGCACGGCGGTATGAGTGCAACAAGTGTGGCACGCCCAAACCTGGGGATAGCTTTGGAGGTGTGTGTGCTTCTACTTTATTTTACTACTGGAGAAAGTTGTTCTTGGACGCTGAGCTTTTTTGCCTTTGACTGTCAAACTTTGTCCCTGTTGACCACTGTACATGATGGTCTATCAAATGGGCTCCTGAGTGGCTGCCTCTTACGCTGTTCTACACAAAGCCGTAGCATCTAAACACTATTTCTCCACTGCCTGGATGGTGAAACTAGCATAACAGTGGTGAAATTTAACAGGATTTCCTTGTGGCAACAAAACAAAATAACCAAGACAAAACACATCCACTGTACAAGTGAGTTGGTAGGTTTCAAATTAAAACTCAGTGGTCTATTCAATGGTTCACACCACTACTATATTCTATACACAAAATAGCATTGCAAACACTTAGGGTGACATTTCTATGAAGACATTTGCCAGTTTTTTTTTTTGTTTTCCAGCACTTGGCAAGCAAGCCACGAGGTTGCTTTTGGATGTCAGCTATATTTTTCTGCTCAACCACCTATCCCAACCTGTTCAATTGATATTCTGCTCCCATACCTGTTGTGATTGTGTTTGCAGATCGTGGTGGCCGAGGTGGTTTTGGTGGTGACAGGGGTGGAGGATACAGGGGTCGCGGAGGATTCCGTGGGGGAGACCGTGGCAGCTTTGGAGGGGGTGGCGGAGGAGGATACGGAGGGGGCTACAAAATGGGAGGAAGGTATGTTCAAGAAGACTTTTTATTTATTTTTTTAAATATTGCTTACACTTTACATGTAAACGCATTCCTTGTTTCTCTGGGTGTGCTCCAGTTTGGATCATCATATAGATGTAGTGCCGATGTATGACCAGAAGAGGGCACAGCCTACCTGAGATGGATGTAAAACTCTGAATCTGAAAGTCC
The DNA here is from genome assembly GCA_034670385.1 of Hoplostethus mediterraneus. Classification (NCBI taxonomy): domain Eukaryota; kingdom Metazoa; phylum Chordata; class Actinopteri; order Trachichthyiformes; family Trachichthyidae; genus Hoplostethus; species Hoplostethus mediterraneus. The sequence goes on along the minus strand of JAXDDW010000010.1, from coordinate 1,417,230 downwards.
AGGCCTTTTTATATAGCAGTACTGGAGCGCCAGCATTAACTTTTGTTTTCCAGAGAGGAGAAATTAACACAGTATCTCACCCACCATCCCCCTTGTTCAAATGACGACACAAGTCTCAACTGAATGACTGAACAAAATTCATGTTAGGCTGTATTTCTTCTGTTGCATCCCTGGTGTCAAATTTCACTGATACAGAACCAGTGGTAATAAATCTTTTTCTTGTGTCTCATCAGAGGTGAACATAGAGAAGACAGAAGAGACCGGCCATACTAAGTGTTGAGCAGGACACCATTCCAGCCCAGGGTTAGTGGTGTGGAGGGTTGAGTCGGAGGCGACGAGAGAGGAATTGGGAAGAGGATTGATTGACTGACACTCAGAATTGCATACCATCCATTGCCAATGCATCCCATGTATTGCTCTCTGGTCTGTTCGTGAGGGGGAAAGATGTGTTCAGCTACTGTAAAGGGACTTTTGGGCTGATTGGCAGTGTTGGTATATGGTCAAATATTTTTTTTTTTCTTTTTAGTTTTATTTCTTTGTACATCTTTTTAATTTCCCTCTGATTCTAGGTCCAGATGTTTTGTGAGGTAGATACGTACCATTGTTTTGTATGAACGAAATAAACTGTTTTACTTGGGTTCTTTTTTTCCAAAATGATATTAAAAACTGTGATCTTTTGTCTGTCTCTTGTGGTGGTTTTTTAAATCCTCCTCAATCCAGAACTGCACTTTTGTTAGCTGCAGGCAGGGGTGGACTGGCCATCTGGCATACCGGGCATCGTCCCGGTGGGCCGTTGATCCAATGTGGGCCGGTCCGGTCCGCTATGTATTTTTATTTTTTTTATTTTTTATTTTTTCTCTAAATTCCCTCCAATTGGGCCGGCCAATTGGCTACAGAGGGCTAGCAGTGTGTTGCCAGCATCGACACATATTATTGGTCTATTGTTTGTCATTGTCAATCAATCATGGGCTGACAGGCTCAGAGAGCCCTGACAGTGCTGTCAATCACAACACGAACCAGGGTGGGGCGGGACCTCATGGCATGGGCGGGAGTCGCGGGACGGGCTGCTGCTGAGCCAATTAAGTAGTGAGCGTCTTGACTGAAAATGGATAAGAGGAAGAAACGCCCAGGTGGCGCTGAGAAACAGCGATTAAAAAAGCTGAAGTCTCTGGAGGTGGAGGCTGCTAAATGTGCAAAATTGACGGACCTATTTGGTGCCGGGGTCACCACCCCAGCAGCAGCAGGTGCTGCTGCGCCGGGAGACGAGCGAGGAGGACTCGACGATGATGAGCGAGTGGAGGCAGACATGGTAAGTAACGTTAGCCTGGGGCTGGCTAGGCTACACTTTTGAGACATGTCCAAAACAAAGTAGAAAACGTTTTTACATTGAATGTGATGTGACCTAACTAACTGCATACTAGTGAATGCAGCTGCCGCTAATGCTAACGTAGCTCCTCAGGGATTGAAGCCGTTATTTTTCTAACTTTGACAATCTAAGGCCGCATTCACATGGAGCGTCTTTTGCTCGCGCGTTTCCATTGTTTTCTATGTAGCCGCACGCCTTGCGCGCTCAAAATCCGAAATGTCAGCTGTCTCTTGTTGCCATAGCAACAGTAAACATTCACGGTGTTGTGCCAATATATGAACCCCCAGCTGCCCCCGGTGGCCTGGCCATCGGCGTGTGAATGTGCGTGAATGAGATACTGATGAGCGGGTGGCACTTTGTACAGTAGCCTCGGTCACCAGTGTATGAATGTGTGTGTGAAAGGGATTAGAAAGGCGCTATATAAATCAGTCCATTCCATTCCATTTTCAGAAGGAAGCACCCTCTCATCTGACAAATTGGAGGCATTTATGTTGATGGCCACAGAGAAAGACATTCTCATGGCCTTGGACTCTGACTCGGTGATAGACAGACTTGCAGAGAAGAGTGAGCTGCTTAAAAAGCTGCTCCACTGATGAGGCGAGAAATATTTTATATTATTGTTACACATTGTCATTGTTAATCATTTATAATCATTATGGATGTAGTAATTCATTATTTGTCATTTTAATGATTCTTTTCAGAAGTTTTATTGTGCTTATGTGTTGATCCTTAATGGTGTGATCATGTACACTAAATTATCAATTATTCTCCATTACAGGTTGTTCTGATATATTTGAGGAGTCGTTCTCCCTCTGTTCTATATGTGGACTTGTTCTCTCATTTGGGACCACTGTTAGAATTTGGTAAGTTTATAATGTATTTTTTAATGTTGTATAAATTCATACTTCATAATTATAATAATAAAAAAAAAGTTTTAAAAGAAACGCACATCCAAAAAGTTTTCAACTCTAGGTGCAGGACAGAGGAAAACATTTTCTTTATTTTTCAGACTTAATAATGTATCCATGTCCCTCTCAGGTTGACCACTTGACATGTGAGAGCCTGAGGAGTTGTTCCCCCTCCGTCCATGTTCAAGGACTTGCTCTCTCTCTGCCTCCACTCTCTGCCTTCATTGCATTGACACTATAATGAATAAAGATTGATTGATTGATTGCTATAGCTGTCAATTTTAGTCCTTGAGTTCATAGTTACGTGCTTTATTTGTTAACTGCTATCAAGGAATATGACTCTCCTTTGTAGTATGCATGAGAGAAGACGCCGCGAGATTTGTGGACTTCTACGTGGTGTCCGCTGATAATGTAGTGGGCTGGTCTGGACAGAAAATGCCAGGGCTGAATTTTTGTCCCAGTCCACCCCTGGCTGCAGGCCCCTAAATGGAGGGAGTGCCTGTACTGTAGGGAAAATCTGACAGGCTCTGATGGTATTTTGCCCTCAGCTCTGAGATGGGCGGTGCTTGTAATGTTGTGGGCTGTTGACTAGACTCTTCATATGGATGGGGATGTTAGAGTACTGGCATGGTCTGGGTGGCTGTCACTGAAACAACCAGCATCTGTCTGAACTCCACTGGCGACCCAAAGTGAAGGACTATGCGTGGTGATGCTGGCCGAGGGCAGTGCGTGTGATGAAAGTCTCGCCTTCCTACAATGAGCCATCGACCTCCGGACCGGTGTGGGGTAGCGCGCGACGTCGGTGCAGCCTGGATCCTCACCGTAACGGCACTGATCTCCGTTCAGCGCACATGCTGTTCCCCGCTGTCCTCGGACCCTGAGGTACTCCATGAAACTTTGGCTTTTTAGATTACCTTAAAACAATATCATTTTGCGCACAATTACTACTTATTGTAATCCTACAAGTTGTACCGTAAACTATTTGTATGCAACTCAAACTGCTTTCAGAAATAGTAAACGTTCTCCAAACTTATAAAGATAAAATGCTGGGATAAAAGGAAATATTCTTGCGGTGCCCGGGCGGATTGTCCCAAAAGGACCATAAGTTACGCTAAACTCAATATTGACTACCACCAACACCCTCGTGTCCATATAGAAATAGAAGGACGTGAGTGTTTTTTCTTCAGGGATTTCATGAAATGAAGTTAGACTGAGATGGCACTAATCTGATTACAAAGCGCCGTATGTTCAGGTTGTATTTTGAGTAAAGCATTTAAGACTATTTAGTAATAGCCTTTTGAAATTAAGCGCTCCGTAACTGAATATTTGACAGTTATGTGACACTTTTTTTTTTACACCTTGTTAATTATCTCGTTTTTGTTTTGGGGGTGTCTTTATAATTACGGGCTTAAAGTGAGTTTAATTGCGTCAGTGTGGTTACAGTGGTTTAATGTGGCAGCTGCTTTGGGGGCCCTAGACACACTGTACACAGTTTCTTGATTAAAGCTGTAAAACTAAATATCACGCGTTTGTTTCCATAACGCTACAAATACTCTCACGTGAAATCAACATGAAGCTCGTGCCTTGGCATTTTTCTGTGCCTGTGAGGGGACAAAGGGACATTTTTGTTCCGCATTCCTGTTTGATGAAACCCATCTGTCGTCTCTTCGGTTTTAATTTCCGTCCCACCTTTACCACATCTGTAATCATAGCTGCGCCTGCTGCTGCCTGAACATGAAGCTCATGCAGAGGTGTGATTGAGAGATCATAATATTAAGCTATCAACATAATCTCAAACCAGAATGCATCACCATCTCTACTCGTGTACACAGCTGGTTCGTTTTTATGGTTTATGAGCATTAAACTTAAAAATATTCTTAGCTTGCAAGTTGACACAAAATACTTACCAAATAATAGCTGTAAAATTTCAGTGTCAGCCCCAAGGGTCTCTGTCTCTTTTGGGTGGTCCGGAGCCATGTACATCCTCCTTGACAAACTACAGGGAATATACAGTACAAGTCACTACCTGACGATGAGATGGGAAAATGTATTTTTGTGGGGTTTTTTCTGTCCCTAGTTTGTGAGGTGGGTGGTGGGAAATAAATTGTCAGTGTGAGATTACAGGTCTGTAAAATCAGTAGGCTTGCCATCAGGGTTGGTGGGCTGATTTTTTCGATTAAGGGTTAGTTATATGTAATGCCCACAAAGTAAATCTTTATCCTGGCCCTGGGCACACCAGGTTTATGTCTTTAGCTGGTGTAGGTCTGAACAGTTCTCATAAACTGATTCGGTGACCTCAGCAATATCAATTAACAAGTGTAATAACGATTGCAGGTTTTTCTGGAAAAGTATGGCTACCTGCATCAGGACAACCAGATCCACAACACAGCCGAGGTGCACTCAGCCGTCAAGTAGGTGCTACAGGTGTCATTCATTCTTTTGTAAAACTAGCCATAATATTCTGAAGCCTCACAAGTGCTGGTTTTGCTGATTCCTTGGTGTATTCATTTCTCCTTCCGCTCATCTCTCAACCCTTTTAACCGAGGGGCCCAATCCGGCCCGGACAGCTCAGTAGGTAGAGCATGAGACTCAGGGTCGTGGGTTCGATCTCCACATAGTGTCAAGTACCTTTGTAAGTGGCTTTGGATAAAAGCGTCTGGTGGGAAACCACTTTCTGAAGCAATGGAGAGGCTCAATACTATCTTCAGCAGGGGTCAGTGGTTGGATTGATCAGTCTCTATTTACCTACTTACTTACTTACTTATTTATTTTGTTAGAACCAAGTGATACAGAATTTGTTTTTTTCTGTTTAGAGAAATTGCTGTCCAGTCCAGGGAAGCTGTATACTGTGCTGTTTGGGGCTGCTTGGTTGTGTTCAAAGTGCTCATCAGGGGGAAGGGTCAGCTCGGTGTGGGACAATCCCTGGGGCTGAAAGTCAGCACGGGGCAGTAAAACACACCCTCACCTCAGCTCTGGGAAATCTGTTCTCCTGAACCCTCTCTGGACCATCCAGAAAGTCCAAGAGCCTCGCCCTCTGGTTTATATTCCAACTGTACTCTAATAGGAATTGATTGAAACCCTTTGGCTGGACTGTATGTCAGGTAGTCAACTGTATGCAGCTGACAATCATGTAGACTAGCAACATGCTGATCACAGTTCAGGTCGCAAAAATCTGTGGTCAAGTATGTTGTGTCCCAACATTGGTTCAGTTATGTGCCACTTTACTGGTACTAAACCTCAAAATATTCCAGGCTCAAAAATTATAATGGTGAGTAATTATAAATAGTTGACAGTATAAACCAGATGCATCCTTTGACTCGTCCAACTTCTTCCTGTTTTGGAAGACGGACTCAAAGCAAACATGACTTGTCCTCCACAGTACTTTGGATGAATTCCATTATATCTCTCATCAGTACCGTTCTGACTAATGTTTTTAACCTTCCCTTTGCCTGGATCCTGACCCTGGAACCACTAGCCGTATAGACAGCACACGCTTATACCTTGGCTGACCATGCACACATCAAAACAGGACATTGCTCCTTAGGAACCCCGAGCTGTGCAGACCCACGTGGCAGAGCAGGATTTCATATTGTTTAGTTAGGATTCTGACTGTTTAGGGAGGATCCAGTTAATATTAAGCTCCTGTTGATTCTGCCTGTATTTGGGCATGAGTCAAAACTCCTCCAGTGGATGTACTTTCAGACTAACTGCGTCAAAACCAAATAGAAGCCAAATATAATAAACAATTCAGGATGAGTGTCATGCAAATGGTTCCCATCTCTGTAGGGAGTTCCAGTGGCTGTCCCGCCTGCCCATCACAGGGCAGCTTGACAGTGCCACCCTGAGGCAGATGGCGGAGCCTCGCTGCGGGGTGTCGGATGAGGGCAGCCACCAGGTCTGGGCTCAGAGGGTCACCACCATCTTCACTGGAAGGAGGGCCCCTGCCAGACGGCCGCGGCTCCGCAAGAAACGCTTCACTCCACAAGGTAATGTGTGTTATGTGTGTGTATGTGTGTGTGTGTGTGCACCCATATGCACGGATGTGTGTTTGTATGCCTGATGAGCTTGCATGGCACACCTGTGTGTTTCCATTTGGAGGCGGAGAAGGGCATCTGTCATTTGACTGATACCCATGCCTCTGTAGGTAAACTGTGATATCATATATGACCGTACATGTCTCGGTTTGAAGTGGTCATAAAGTCCCAGCAGTTAGCTGGGAGTGTCCACTGTTGTAAACTAAAGCACTAATAGGGCTGAGAGGTGTAATTAAGGCTGGTGGGGTGTCTGATGTTGCACGCGTCCGCCTGGATCACTGTTACACTTGGTAGCAATTGTAGAAATCCACCCATCTTGCATCTGTCCTGTGGTATTACCAGAATTTCCAAGCAATTCCTCTTTAGGATCTCTGCATCCTAACCATTTCCTATAGGAATTTATGATTAAATGTTTGTGCAAATCCCCTTAAATTCTTTTAGAAAATTATGGTTTGTTTACGGATTACTGCAATCTTCTGCTTCTATAAACGTAGTATTAAAAGCAATCCTTGATAAGTAGATCACTGCAACTTTGAACCGGCTAAAGATTGCAAGATGTAGGGTGGTTAAAGGCTAAGAGTGGCTAAATGCTACAAAGTTCCTTGCAGATTCCTTGAAGTAATTAAGCACAATGTCCTCCAAGACAAATTTTCTAGATTGGGGTGCTTTACGAAAAACGTTGAGGAAATACTGTGAGGTGTAATTTTATCCCTAATTTCATGAATCTGTGTGGGACAGGTTGATTGGGGCCACATTTTAAAACCATTTGGTACTTTCCTACCCTAAGGTGCATCGGTTATCAAGATGACCTGCTAATACATTACTGGTGTGTTACATGTCAGTACAGAAAGCCCATATAAACTGGAAATGATTGGGATTTGGGGTTTGGTCCCTCCTGTGGTGTTGCAGTCTGTGTTAATGTGTAAATGTCTCTTATGTGTGTTTTTTATGTCTGTCTCTCGTCTCGTCTGTCACGTCTCTTTTCTGAATGAACAGCAGCGTTGGCCAAATGACAGAACCAGGAGAGGAGCCGGGGCTTTCTGCTCTCTGCCTCCTCTCTCGTTTCTTCTGCCTCCAGCCTGAACTGAAAAAGCTCTGCATTCCTCCCTGTCACTGACGAGATTGGCTAATGTTCTGGGAATGTAGTGGTGGCCGGTGCTTGCCGCTGCCTCTTCGTGTCAGTACCTGATGTGGTACATCTGCTACCTGGGTAAACACGTCCTTACCCTAACTGACTGTCTGGCTGACTTTGCTGGCCTTTTGGCTCACTGGCTGACTGAATGACTTGCTGGATGGCCAACGGGTTGGTTTGCTGAGTGACTAATTGACTGACTAGTTAGCTGGATGACTGTCTAAATAGCTGGCTCTCTGACTGGGTGACTGGGTGACTGGCTGGCTGGCTGGCTGGCTGGCTGGCTGGCTGGCTGGCTGGCTGGCTGGCTGGCTGGCTGGCTGGCTGGCTGGCTGGCTGGCTGGCTGGCTGGTGCAAGACAACAGGAGGCGTCTCTCTGTCATCCTTCTGGTCTCAGACATGACTCATATGACAGGTGGCAGTAGTATTATTACACAAACAGGAGCCTTAATGGCGGATACTGTTACACCCTCAGCCTGAACTTCATTCAAGGCTGGCTTTACATATCCATTGATGTTGTTGTAGAGGAATGTAATCATTTGATTGTGAACAGTAATATAGTGGGCAGTAAGGCCGTGTAAACATGGCCTGCCCATGTGGTTACAGCAGATAGCTTTCTGCCCTGTTGCCCTCTTTTGGCTCCTTCATGTAGTTTCTTACTGTTTTGTTTATGCATTCGGAGTAATAGATCCAGAGCTCCTGTAATGCCTTCTCCTCGTTTAACTTCATCCTAAACTGTTTGTGCTGTTTGTACCGGACACCTGATACGAGCCGCCAAACACGGCAACATGACAAACCCAGCTGAAGACAGACAGGCACCCTGCTTGCCCAGCTGCGGTGTGTTGTGATTTTGTTTTGTGTGAACATCCCTGCCGCCGAGCCTCCTGGGAACACACAACAGACCTTGTCTTACGGAGGGCGGCGTGGTTAGCACCAGCCGGTGGAATCTGATGGTCATTCCCACTGATATTTACAGAGCTGACATTCCATCACCCTTGTCCAAGATAAGCGGTTCAAGTTGTGATATGTCTGTGTGTATTTTTCAGAGGTGTGTGCTTCCGCACCCTGCCCTGACTACTATTAACTAGTTAAATACCATTCCTTCCCACATACCAATTTCTTTTGAGTATTGTATTTATATTATTGGGCCGGGGGGGGCTCTCTCTGCGACCTGCCCCTACACATCCATCAGACAGACTGGCTGAGACATCAGTGTGTGCACCTACAGGGTTCCCCTCCAAGAACAATAACTCTGGCTATCAGGTGATCTCGGTCACTTCCTAGTGCCTGTGATAGGGGACCCCAGTGCTGCTATAGTGGGCATAATGCTAATTGCTTCCATAAGGGAAGTCATGGAATGTCTTCGGTATCTGACTTCCTGGTTTCTCTGGTGTCCTGGGGGACCTCTTACTCTGAGGAGGTCTGGGAGGGAGGGAAGGCGCCTCAGCATTGCCTGTAGTGAGAATGCAAATGCTCACATCATTGAAATGATATAATTGAGAGCTTCATTCATAAAGTATCAAATTGTGAATCAGAATCATAGAAACTACTGGCAGAGACAAATTCTAGAGTCACATTCATCTTCATTCATCATTCATCTTTTGTACCTGTAGTTTGCTTTCATGGGAAAGAAGGCAAGTCAGTGGGAGGAGCACCCATTCACTCCCATATCCTCATTGAATTTGAGTTATCAGGCACACACACACAAATACACACACACACACACACACACACACACACACACACACACACACACACACACACACACACACACACACTGATATCATTGCCTAGCCCACGCCTTAAAGGCTCCAGATATCCAGATATTTGATCATTGCTCCTATACTAGGGTGCTGCTGTAAATGCATACCTCATGTTAACCATAAATTCTTTTCTCCCATCTTTCATGTGACTCTCTGGTATAAATATATATATATATTTTTAAATAATATTATTAAAAAAACACACACCACATTCTCTACTCCTTCCTCTGCCTCTATATGGGGCTGTATGATTTAGAAGTCGTGTCATGCAAGCGTGCCATGTGGAGTGTGGAGACCTCCCCGTCACATTTGCCCTCCAGACTAGGGGCAAATTTGTCTTTGTATATTGGTCTTTAAATATTTGGACAACTCTAAGTTTGCTTGATTCATTCAAGCCTCAAAAGGGAACACATCACCAACACATCATCGATAGAGTGTCGCACGCTACACTTACAACTTCATGTATTTATATAGGCTGCTTCCAACATCATGAGTCCAGCACTCAACCTATGTCACGCAATCTCCGTCTCTCCTACCATTCACTATCATAATAAAGCACAAACGCTATTAAAACACACTGCCCTGATGTTTTTGTTGTTCACTTATTCAAAATGTATTCAACAACTATTTTGCCCAGGTCTTCCGTCCTCTGTGTCCACTCTTCGACCCTCTCCTTTGGACGGGGGGAGTCAGAGACGTGGTCCAGGCTGGTCCAGGCTGGTCCAGCTGGCTCCCCCAAGCAGTTCATTATCTAATGATTGTTTCCTGCACGGCAGCCTTTCTGTCTGGTGGTTGTGGATGTGTGCCGCATGGTTGTGAGCATGTGTGTGTGTGTGTGTGTGTGTGGTTATGTTTGCTTTAGTTCCCAGATTACTACATTGTGTAATCCTACGTATACATGAAGAGATTAGAGTCTTGTAAGTTAGTGAAGCGCCGAACCTAAGCCCCCCTTCCCTTCATCCCCGAACAAATGTGTGATTCTGATGTTTGCGACACATGCAATTACGCCTAAGTCAAGAAACCACAGACACGTGTTGAAGTAAATTGTTTACCGAAGCATGTACTCACAGTGCTTGTTAGTTTACCCAGCTGTGAGCTAACATGGGTAACATCCTATCATTTTGGCTATGCCGGGTGGTAGGGGGAGGCCCCTGTGGTTCACTACTTCAAAATATTTGTATTGAACATGGGCTTACTGGCATCCGTGTTTATATTATTGGGATATGCAAGATGTGACTACATAGCTACTCTAGTAAGTAATAATAAAACCTTTATTTACATGGCTCTTTTCAAAGTGTGTTACAAATGATAAAACAACAATTAATATAAGTCCAAAGGGAAACAATAAAACTGACAGGCAAGAATTAAAACAAGGTTACATCAGAATAAAACAGCAAAAACAAGATTAGATGGATAAAACAAATCACGACTGTAAATGTGTTCTGACCAACAGACCTGTGTGATTTCGTACATTAGTTTTGGTGAAAATAACAGCCCTGAAACTGAAAATTTCCATTTTCAGTTTTTTTTTTACAACTATCCAACTGAGAATGAAAACATGGAAGAGAGACAAACAAAGATCATGAGCCAGCTTTGAGCCCACAATGCTGCCTGCTTATAGTGTGTTAGCTCACCGATCCACCTGCACGTGCTGAGCAGGACTCTTTCACTCTACTGCATTCTCATTGCTTAGTGATTACATTTATTACACGACACCAAAAGAGTCTGCTGCTTTTTTGCAAGGAAGCAAACATCAGCTCAACACCATAACATGATCGTCTTACTCTCATTTTATGCTCAGGGCACTTTGGCTCTGATGCTTGCACCCCCTTACTTTTGGCTGCTTGGTTATCTAGTAATTTAAGCTCATTCTATTGTTTCATTTATTGAGTGTCAGCTAAATTTAAAACCGTAATGTAACATCAAAGCAACATCATAAATCACCAACACAACCTGAAACAAAGACAAAACGTACATATCTGATAACTCATTTCCCTCTCTTTCTCTGGATGTGCTTCAGGTGAGAAGTGGTACAAGCGCCAGCTGACCTACCAGATAGTGAACTGGCCTCGCCACCTGTCGCTGGGCTCCGTGCGGCTGGCGGTGCGCACCGCTTTCCAGCTGTGGAGCAATGTGTCGGGCCTGGTTTTCCAGGAGGTCCCTGAAGGCCCCGCAGACATCCGGTTGGCCTTTTATGAGGGAGACCACAACGATGGGGCCAGCAACGCCTTCGACGGGCCAGGTCAGGGTCCACTGCTCTTTCATTGTTGCAAGCCTGGTGTAATAAAGTTCATACAAAAGGTAGTTCCAACCAAGAAACTGATTTGACTCATGACCAAACGCCAAGTAGACAACTTACGGTAACCAAGGCGCTATCATCATAGCTTTGCCTTATTTTTTATTCTTATGTATCTTTCACCACACTAAAGAAAAGACAGTGAAAGCATTGTTCTTGTTATGACATAATTAAGATTCAACTTTTTTATTCCTATTCCTATTTATTCCTAAATTAGGTTGTTGCAGCAGCAAAGGTAATAGGAAAAAAATGTTAAACAGTTAAACACTAAACATAAATCACACAAAAACAAATCAATAAAGCAATAAAATAGGATCTGAATAATTGGAGCTATATAAACTGTTGACAATTTCAGCACATGTGAAGTAATGTGCACTTTACCCAGCTGCAACACCACAATAGAGTGAAGAATGCCTTTTTGGGTGTTGTAGGTACAGTTGTACAGACAGAATACTGTATCAAGCCTGTCTCTTCTTTGTGAAAACATACCTTGATTGCAGTCATCACATCTAACTGTTGAATTGGAAAACTAATTTCCCTCACCTGGCCTGCAGGGGGAACTCTGGCTCACGCCTTCCTCCCATGCCGAGGGGAAGCTCACTTCGACATGGCGGAGAGGTGGACGCTGAACGGACACAAGGGACACAACCTGTTCATGGTGACCGCCCATGAGATCGGACACACGCTGGGACTGGAGCACTCTCCTGTCCGTCACGCCCTAATGTCGCCCTATTACAGGAAGCTCGGCCGCAACCTGGTGCTGAGCTGGGATGACATCATTGCAGTGCAGCAGCTGTACGGTGAGGGGACATTACCAAAATGACAACTTTTTAGGAGCTAAGAAAAGCGTTTTTAGTTTTGTTATTGAGTTTATTTAAAGGGTTTTATAAACTGAAGGATGTTAAATGTTTCTCAACCAATAGAAGACCATGTAATCAACTAAAGTGAAAACATGAAACTCACCAAAATTGGAGGTATGAGGTTTTCACACGACGACTACGATATGAAAGACGATTCTGTCGGGATTTGTGGCCAGCAGGGGTTCATGTGGCTCCCAGGTCAGGGTGTTAACCTCAGCACAGACGCCAGGCATTCAGGAAATATTTCTACCACTTTTACTTTGGGTTAAAAGTCTGTGTAGCACCTCAGTTAACACCTCAGATGACAAATGCCTCGCTGTCTGGCCTCAGGTCAGAGAGATCCTTGGCTTAGTTAAAGATAGAGTGAGATGGGAACGGGACTTCAAAGTAAATGAATGATCATTGGAATACGTGAAAATGATTCCAATAAATACTGATTCATTATGAAATCTTACAGGGAGTAGTAAAGGAGATTATTGCAGGATTGTCTGAATTCCTCCTCTGCCATCCATTAAATTGAGAGTCATAGCACCGATCTGTGAAAAGGCAAGGGAGGGAGCCCCGAAGGCCCCCAGCTGCAACCATAGAACTACAATGAGTAGAACAGGAAATGCATGCAGCATGCAATGGGGCTGGTAATGGGGCTGGTACGCTAGATGGGTACTGCAGAGTTTTTGGTTATGCTGCTATGGAAATGAGCTTTGGTTTAATCGCATGAGAGTCAAAAAGCTGAGGAATGCCAATGAGTAATTTTATTGGCAGTCAATTAAGTCTCATTCTGTGTCCTCACGGGTATGACAACATGATTAAAAGTCTATAGCAGCATTCTTAGCTTTACTCTATAGCTAGATTTGTACAAGAACAGAAAATCTTTTGCAGCCTTTACATTTTTAAACCTTTGTGACCCCGTGCCTATCCATTTCTTGGCAAAACATGAAAAAAATGGTGATTTTTTTTTTCCCTGTCTGAACATCAGGAATAGTCTGATCTGTCCATTCTAGTTCTGTGGCCTCAGCCCTGTAGCTGCTGGGAGAGAGAGTTTAGACCAAGGGCAGCAGAGGTAGTGTGAACTCAAAAATAACCCTGCCCTAAAACACACCCCCACACACAAAGACATGTCTACACACATGTCTACCCACACACACACACACACACACACACACACACACACACACACACACACACACACACACACACACACACACACACACACACACACACACACACACACACACACACACACTGTTTGCCTAGGAGTTTGGCACTGTTGTGATGGATTACTGGTGTTATTGAAGAGCAGATCCTGGGTTGAGTTTGGAAGCTTCACGCACATGTCTTTATGTATGACAAATAGAGCAGTATCTATTTACTGTGAGCGTGAGCGTTCCCTCCTGGCATGTGTCAGACATGTTTCCACATGTGCTGCTGTGATGAGCACTCTTATTGGCTGTGTTTTTACCACAGATAAGAGAGTGATTTTGCTGTTTTACCGTTGTATAACAACATGTCTTTCTAACCTGTTTTATTTCAGCACCAAAATTGGCTTTTTAAACTACCCGCCCCCCCACTAGGGCTTAACATGTTTTCCTAGCTTTAATATCGAGGTACAAAACAGCCACAAAGGGCCAGTGGGAACGCAACCATCCATCCATTCCTTAGGCAGTTATGCAGGAATGTCTGCATGGCTGTGGAACAGTCATACAATTACTTGGATAATTCAACTTTGCACCTGGGATCCAGCTCAATACAAACTTGCAGGCAGCCCAAGTGGAGGGGAACCGTCTGGAAGTGTTCTGCCTCCTAGAGTGGTTTTTCCCAACCTTTTCTCCTCAGGGCCTCCCTAATTTACTCCTGATAAAAAAGCAACAGCTGGCCACCCCACCACCACTGCCATGCCACCTTTCAGACACTATTGTCATGTTTAGGTCTGTTTAATTCAATGATAACAATATTTTATACCACTTAAAGCCACTTATTATTAAGCAGCTTATTAAGCAGCGATAGGAATATATTATATTAACCACTAATATTGAAAAGCAATAATCAGTACTTAGTGTTTAGGTGGACTTGAGCCAGTATCCTTTGCTACCCAGACTGCTGAACATTTCCCTGTTTGGAGGTGGAATCAACCTATGAAGAGAGAATCCAAGGCAGCGCTCCCAGATAGCTTTTTTATTGCCTCACAAAGGTTATCCAGGAATGTTCTCCTGGATTCTTTATTTGGCACTCAGGTAGAACAGAGTTACGTTCTGAAAGTGTTCTGCTCCTCTATGTTTATCGACCTGATTTTCACCCAGTGGCAGTAATGCCAGGATACTTCAACTCCTCCCACTTATATGTCAAGGAAATAGATATGAGCTATGAGATGTGTGTGTGTGTGTGTGTGTGTGTGTGTGTGTGTGTGTGTGTGTGTGTGTGTGTGTGTGTGTGTGTGTGTGTGTGAGAGTATACTGCATTAATGCATGTGAACCCTCCCTAGCTGGCATTGTGGTCTGATGAGAAGCAGATGTCTCACCAGAGTGAGTAGCTCACTCTCCAGAGACCCAGTGGATCTGACCTCCTCTGATCGCACAGTGAAAAGAAACAGTAGCTTAGATGATAAAACACTGAAGCATCACGTTTTAAAGACTTGTTTGCGGTGTGATAGTGATAGTGTACGCTGAAGAGCCACGGGAAAGATGGCAGACTTACCAGGAATGATGCACGACAAATAAAGTAGCTTTACTCTGATTTAACATATTGTAACATATTGTTTTTTTAGGGCGTTTCCACAACATATTATGGTGCAGACATATATCATATATCATGTTAGAGTTATTTAAAAGGAGAGGAGGCTGAACTTCTACTGTATATGACTAGAAAGTGTATCTATTTTTCCTCCGGTCTCCCTCCTGCTCTTGGGCGTGCTGATTTTATCCACCTCTTAGACAAATGTTTGTTCAGCTCCTTGCAAACAAAATGAGCGTAATGACGTCTCATGCACCATCAGAAGACAAACTATTTGCTATGTTGTGCCTTTTCTTTGTTCTGCATTGAATGTTCTTTTTGAAAATATTTTTTTTAAGTGCCAGGAATATCCGATTAAAAGAATGTGACGCTCTACAGAAAATACTAACTAAACCTTGTTTTAGTGCTACAAATGCAATGTGTTTGTTTGTGAAGATTTCAGTGTACGCTCTCTCTGAGTCCTTTGTTTATTTCCCGTGCAGTACAATCTCCCCTGTCAGTATACATCAACCCAGCCACATCCTGTAGGACAATTTAAATGTTAACATTATCCAAGTCCTGTTTTAGGAGAAATGTCCCCTGTTTGTCTTTCTATTTCAGATGGGCAATTTGTTCCCATGATGTCCAATTTAGAAAATACTTAAGCTGCTTTTGGCATGGATGAGAAATTAGATTGGTCTGCGCCACTCAATCACTGCTGCAATAACTCAGAGTCTGTCCTCAAAGCCTGCATTGGTTTCAGGCACTAGATTTGAACTAAATACCACAAATGACAAAATGATTCATGGGAGTTTTAAGCGGTGCTACATAGCCTGAAAGTCAGAAAAATAATTATTTAAAGCAATGACAACTCTCAGTGGATTCCTCTTCCGTAGTCCCGTCTACTGCTGGTATAATGACGTTGTTTTGTCTCTGTCTTCAGGTAAGCCGGCGGGGGGGCATCCTGTCAGGCTGCCTGGCCAGGTTTTCCACGCTGCCCTGCAGGAGTGGGAGCTGGCAGAGGTTCCTAGCGGGCATCAGGGCACAGCCCATCCTCTCTACTGCCAGGGCGTTTTTGATGCCATAACTATGGGTAAGGTCCAAATGAAATATGTATGAAATATTATTAGAAAATAAGAAAACTGCATTCAGCTGAATCCTTACCCATGTGTGTGTGTGTGTGTGTGTATGTGTGTAGACCACAATGAGACGGTGTTGGTGTTTCGGGGCAGTGTGTACTGGACAGTATCAGCTGAGGGGAACATGAGCGCCCCCCTTCCCCTCCGTCAGCGCTGGCCACACCTCCCTCTGGCCATCGAGGCAGCTGCCTTCTCCCCGCTGGACTCCAAGTGGTACTTTTTCAAAGGTACTGCCTTGCATCACCTATCTGCTGAAGACGTTTTAAAAGACGTTCCCTAGCTTCACCTGTCTGTAAAAATCCCCAAACTTCTCTTTTTAGCTATTTAGAGACACACAAAGACAGCTTCAATTTGTACTTGGTGGTGCTGTGTAAATTAGCTCTGCTAGATTGATGTAGAGATAGTTTTATTGTAGATAGAATCTGTGTCAACTTTTGATATTGGCATTTGGGAAATTCTAATCATCTTTGCTGTCCAGGTAAGCGGATGTGGCGCTACACCGGCAGTGTGCTGGACCCAGGCTTCCCCAGGAGGAGCAGTGAGTTGAGGCTGCCTCGCCACCCTGACTGCGCCTTCTATTACGCCCCTCTGGGTCACATGGTCCTCTTCAAGGGCTCCCGCTACTTCGTACTCAATCTCAAAACCCTGCGCTCAGAGCCCTACTACCCCCGCAAGCTGACAGACTGGACTGGGGTGCCACAGGGGACCAATGGGGCGCTGACCCGTCCAGACGGGCGCCTCTACCTGTTCAGAGAACAGCGTTTCTGGAGATTTGACCCGGTCAAGGTGCGAGTCACCAAAGAGGGCCAGTGGGCCCAGGATCTTAGCTGGACTGGTTGCAGGAACACAATGTTGAGCAACAACCTACTTTGACCAGCAGAGGGAGCGATAAGCTTTAGATAAAGTGCAATTAAAACATGTTGATGTACTGTATACTGTAATACAAAGGTTCTTTAAGTTGTTTCAGCCCAAGACCCAAATTGATTCATGTGCTGCCATGGGACCCTGGCTCAGTAAACCATACGAGTACTGTTGCCATGCAGGGACACCAGAAACAAGCCTAACACCCTTTGGCTCCTGACCCATAGATTTTGAAGCGCATACAGTATTTATACTGCAATGCAATGGGTTTGTACTATCTATGGACGTGCAATCATAGGCTCAATAGTAAAGTTGAGATCATGATTGGTCTGTATGCTCTTTTCAGTCAGCAGACTAAGATACGCCTTTGTTCTAATATTTGCACACTGATAGATAAGCCAAAACATTTGTCCTTTTGTAATTTCTTCTGCAATGATAGTAACATATGTGTGATATCAATAATGTATAAATAATTGTTTCTATTTTTGGCCTGTGATTGTGAGTTCTGTCTGCTAGCAAGATACAGTCCAAGGCCCACTGCTGCCACCACATGGTTAAATGACTCCATCACAGAACCGACTTCTGTGATTCAGTTGTTTGAGGATGGTCTGTTTGGAAAGGTGATTGAACCATCCACCTCTGACCACATCATCCTACCAGTCCTTCTGTCTTGGCATTTTTTGGACATTTTTCCATCACGGTTGGCAGACTGGCAATCCTCCAAGCTCATCTGTTCTTGCATCGCTGATTACTCTGCTCACTATCTACTAAATCATATATGCCAATCAATTTTCAGGCCCAATTTAAGTTATTGAGTAATGAAACTGTCTTTCTTGTCACCTGACATTTAGAAATCTAAAGAATTAGCCTTATAATTTGACCTCAATAGAAAGACATGGCTGTTTTATCCATCTATACTTTAATACTAAACCAGTATTAAACATTTCTCTGTGTTGGTGAACATTCTGGACACCAAATAGCCTCACAATTACTCGGCTCTTTTCCAGCAACACCCTACATTCATGCATACACACATTCCCAACTAGGAACTGCCCAGTACAACCACAGACTTCCCCATTGGAGAAGCTCATACCATCTGTCATCACGAACCAGAGAAATGAACACAAGTGAGCGTCAGATGCAGGTAAATCCTTTTAGTAAGTTAATTTAAGTCATTGGCCACACAATTGATTTTTCAGACAACACAAACACATAGAGAACAATTTTCATCACGGCTCCTATCTCTAGACAGCTATATGACTGTGATGATCATGAGCCCTGTGCAAAAAGGTTGTGGGTTTGACTCCCATCTGTCGCACCTGACCTGACCCGACCCCATGGTAATTCCAGTTTTACTTAATCCCAAACTCGATAATCCTTCATCTTACTCTGGCTTTACAGTATTACACACTTCTGAGGTTTTAAGTTTAGGACACACTTGTCAGCCTTTTTCTGAACTGGCTTTGAGACACATTATTTATGGTTAGATACTACTTTAAAAGAAAGTTTACACATCCTTGTACAGTCCAAATGTGTGAGAATCTCAAGACTCTTTAAATAGTTATGTATAAAAACCTAAACCCCCATCCATACCATAGACAAGAAATAATAAATTGTGTGAGCACATCATTCAGCTGAAATTTCCCATATCAGCATGCAATAACCCTTCAGTACAGTCATTTGGCAAGGTCTAGTCAACAACATAAAATGTTTAGTATATTATTGAACAAACAAACTCTATAGCCAGGATTGTTCTTGAAGTGCAATCCAAAGTCACCAGGCTAATTACACTAAACGGAGGCTGGTGTCAGAACTGGCACACAGACTGACAGTGCTTCATTGGGATAGCGATTAGGCTACATCACAGAGATAAACTCCTAATCAGGATGTCACTCAGGGTCCTAAAAGCATCTTTGTCCCTTTCAAAGGCAATCGACAAATAAGAATTTAACACCATCATGAGGGTACAACCACACTCGTCTCATGATGGCACAATACCAAAGAAACCTAGACTGGTTATTACACTGGAAATCACACTCACATGCAGCACATTTCCTCCATGTTTTGCTACATTTTTAGCATCATAGCTGCTCAATCATTAGTTGGGCCTATATAAAAAAATACATTAGACATTCCATATTATTATTACTGGCATTATCACAAAATATCACTCAAGTTGTACCGCTCTCTTGACAGTTTCGCCGTTGGAACCAGTGAGACAAGGACTTTATGGAATTTATGGGACAAGTCAAACCATTTAAAAGGACTAGAAATCAATAATGACACTTTTGAGTGGAACCTATAGTTGAAATATGGTTGCAACCTCTGTAGTTTGACAGATGACCAATGCTGTGGAATACAAAGCTGGTTCCTTCTGCACCTCCTTCTCTCTAATCTTGTTCCTCCTACATAATTACCTGCATAAATGGGTCCTAAAATATGGTTTGAGCTTCATCTAAATCATAACAATAGATAAACACAATGATTTAACGAATAAAAACACAAAAAATGTACTTTTACAGTATTTTCAATAAAAACATGTAATGTAAAAGTACATGTAAAACATTAACAGCCTGTTGAAGTGGAATATGTCCGTCAAAAGAAATTCCAGAGGACCTCTGGAGAAGAGTGGTTGAGGCTCATCAGGCTGGAAAAGGTTACAAAGGCATTTCCAAAGACTTTGCCAGACAGTCAGACAGATTGTAAATAAATGAATAAAATTCTGTGCCATTGCTACTCTCCATAGGAGGGGCGTCCAGCAAAGATCACAGCAGCAAGAGCACAACACATAACGGTCAAGGAGGTGACAAAGAACCCAACAGTAACAGTTAAGGATCTGCAGGCATCTCTTGAACTTTTTAACATCTGTGTCCACGAGTCCATAATAAGGAAACCACTAAACAAGAGTGGTGTTCATGGGAGGATACCAAGGAGGAAACTACTCCTCTCCACAAAAACATTTCTGCCAATCTCAAGTTTGCCAAATGTTTCACAAAGCTACTGGAACAATGTTCTGTGGACAGATGAGACAAAAACCTTATGACAATGACCCCAAACACAAAAGCAAAGCAAAAACGGCTCAAATAGAGGAAAATACATATTTTGGAATGGCCAGGTCAAGAGTCCTGACCTTAACCCTTATTGAAATGTTGTGGCATGACCTGACGTTCATGCAAGACGTCCCAAAAATATCAATGAACTGAAACAGTTCTGTAAGGAGAAATGGTCCAAAATACCTCCTAACCGTCTGCAGGTCTGATCAGCTTGGTTGAGGTTCCAGCAGTCACCCAAATCTCATGGTTGACATACTTTTTCCAATCCAAGCTGTTAACAAACAATATGTTCAATGAAGACATGTGAAAGTACAAATGTTGGTGTTACTTGTTAAATCACACTGTGTTTATCTATTTTTATGACTTGGATGAAGATCAGACCATATTTTAGGAGCCATTTATACAGGAATGCAGGTAATTCAAAAGGGTTCCCAAACGTTTTCTCACAACTGTATGTTGCATAGTGCTCCTATGACATAGTGGGAGGAATTCAGATGAAGAACTCATCCACGGGCTCCTCCTTGTGTGTGCGTGCAGACAGAGGCTTGGCACAGGGCTCAACTGTAGTCCTATCCATCTCCACCACAGGCCCTTTGGAGGGGCTCTGTCCAGCTGCTACTGTCCTGCTACCACAGCCCTCCCTGGTTGAAGAGGCATCAGTATAACCAGCAGTACCCCATGTCCTGGAGGCGCTGTGGGTGTGTGTGTGTGTCCGTGGGAGACATTCAGTCAGCTCCTTGACTAGACTCTCCAGAGCCGAGGCCCCAACGGCTGCAGGCCTCTCAGAGTGGGAGGTCACCAAAAGGTCCATGGACGAGGAGTGAGTTATCATGTTGACTGCTGTGTCAGAGCGAGGTGAGACGGGGACTCCTGTGTCTACGTTCATCTCTGGCTCCTCCTCCTCTTCCTCCTCCAGGAGGAGATGGGAAAGGGAACGGGAGATCGAGGGGCGCAGAGGAGAGTCATGGTGATTGGAGGTTGAGGGCGGGGCGGGACTGCTGCGCTGGGATGAGTAACAGGAGCTGCCCGGAGGCGTGCTGCAGCAACTGCCTGATCCAAGACTCTCTCCTCCTCCACCTCCTCCAGACAGCTTCTCCAGACCAGGGTCAGTGCGGGGCCTGTGTCCTAGCAACAACCAAAGCAGGAACAAGCAATGTCACAAAACCAGACAATTAAAAACCTTTTCACGGCACTGGCAATTTCTCATGCAATAATCTCACATTGTGATAAATTATGAAATATATAGCAACTGCTAACAGTTGCTATATATATATATATATATGCCAGGGGCGCTTTTCTGTTCCAGACCCTTGACACTAAAATGGTGAGTCTAGTTACGACCAATACTGAATGTATGAAGCACGACTAATACATTGTACATACATGGCCAATCCATGAGCAACAACCTTGACCTTCTTCCATTCAGTTACCTTGCCTGTGTCCTGGCCAGGGCAGGGGAGTGGTGAGGCTGCAGGGCTGCAGGCTGTGGCTGGGGGCGTGGCTCTGGCTAGGGGTGTGTCCTGAGCTCCTCAGCTGCAGCCCACGAGGGGACACACTGGGGCAGGTCAGGGGGAAAGCACAGGTCAGGGGTCGCTGAGGTTGGGCTGGGGTTTTCACCTGCAGAACAGATGGAGACGGATTATGATTTACACTAGGACTAGGGAGATTAAAGCAAGATAAGCAGCAGAATTAGCATACACGCATCTGACATATGGCTACTTCGGAAGCTTTAAATTGTTCTGTGAACGACATTAGCCACAAGCCTTTGCACTTTGATTAAAGATTACAGATTAAACGTGTTATCTCTCTCGCTCTCTCGTGTTTAGCTGGTGCTATTTTGCCTTTAACTTCAGTTTAATGATTTTGTGACTAACTTGAAAAGTTAGTAGCCCTGACTCCACAGTATTTTGTATTGATCACTATTTCTGTCACAGGTACAACAATATATTAGCTTCGGGGATTAACTCTAGTGTCTTACATCTTGACCCAAGACCCAAATATCATCAGAAATTAATGGGAATTATGTGACTAAAAAAAAAACTGAAAAAACTGCATTCACATCCCTGCACTTTGCATACAACTAAAGGGAAAATAGTTATTCTACTCGGGATGCTGTCCAAACAAACAAACAAAACTTCCGTCTTTTAAAATCCAGATGTTTTAGCAAGACAATGAACAATAGGTTAGGGTTATTCAGCTCTTTGGACTCTGTTTGCTGTGAGATAATCACAGAGTAAGCCATCCAGGAGAGCACTGTGTGTTTACAGTTAATGTAGGGCTGCCTCAGGCTGAAGACACCACTGAGGTATGACATACTGCACTATTTAACCTGGCATAAATCAGGCAGAAGCTGGTCTTCCATTCACCATGCTTATCTCACTAGTTAAACAAAGATAGGGACAAACTAAAAGACAACATATGCACAATAGAGCCCTATTGTGTTGAACATAAAACCTACAATTAAACAAGCTCAGACATAGGGTCAGAGCACATGCACATTTTGCGGAATTTTATTTTTCAGTGTTCTTCATCCAAACTGCCACAACACTGTTCTGTCCTCACGTTTTAGTGCTAGGGTACAACTAGATATGTTTTAAGTTATGTATACCTGGAAGAGAACCTTGTTTCCATCCAGGTCTTCTGTCTGCCAGCGCGTAGTACTGATGGGTGTACAGGGGTTGGGCAGCAGGGGTACCAGCTGGCCGATTTCCTCCACCCTAAACTGTAGCACGGCAGAGCTGCAAGCCTCCACCCGAACGCCTGGCGACAACTGCTTCAGGGCCAACTGCAGGCACAGCCCTGGCTCTGTGTAGGGAGTAGAAATAAGTAGAATAGAGAATACTACATTAGACTAGAATGGAAGGGAGTTTTAATTGTGCTGTTCTTTTTCATTCTTGGACAATTTTTTGTGGTGGTGCGCTGCAAAGAAATGTCCATCATAACAAGTCATTAAGTCATATAGTCAGTCAATAAATCTTGTTTTCCTCAAAACAAGTACAACATCTGGCAATGTTGTTTCAAGAGTTTCTTAGATACAACTGATGAAGATGAAGATCACTCCACTTGTATCAAGATAATGTCACTTGATTCAAGAACATTCTTAAAACTGACTGATTTGCATTGGAAAGTAAAACTGTTTTAAGATATTTCTTTTTTATTTTAAGACAATACTGGATAAAATTGATATTCTTGGACTGTGGATATGATTGCTGAAAGAATACAAAGTAAACACTGTTAAAATCAATATAAAATACATGTCAGACTTACCTGTGTGGAGGGTGAACCAGCAGAAGCCCGTCTTCTGCTCCTCTGCCTGTCGCTGCAGCACCTGTCTCATAGAGCCGCACTGCATCCTCATAATTGTCGTATCCGCTGTACAGTGTCACCCGCAGTATCTCCCCTCCACAGTGCACCGGTCGCACCCCCCACACGGGCATCCCCGCGCCCAGGCTGTAGAAGTCACGACTGGGCAGGAGGTAGGGTCGCAGCAGGGCGTTGGCTGGGGAGCTTCTGGAGGTTATGTGGACCCCTCTGGTTTGGCCGCCACAGCTCTCAGTGTGGTGGTACTGCCAGGGCGGCCGTTGGAAGAAGTCCAGGACTCGGAGGATTCGCTCTTCCCCATATGCCTCGTGGAGGAAGAAGGTGATGGCCAGAGAAGGGTAGCCTGCCAATAGGGTGAAGAAATTTGAACAAAAACTTTGGCAAGGATTTATATTAAATCATCTCTATATAAATGTAGTAATTCTATCAAGAGTTAAGGGAGCCTAGTTCTTGGATGACATGTTTATATCAGACTCCATAGGAATACACTGAAATACAGTAATAATAATTTAAGCGTACAAACTTTTAGGAAGTTACTGAAATGAGCAGAAGGTAAATGAGAAGAAACTTCTCATTTTACATTTAGGTTTAATTAAATGATGACATGATCATCCCCATGCTCAGCTAGTACCATGTTCCTTAAGTGCTTGAAATCCATTCAAAATCCCTTTGAATAACTTGTATAACACAGTGCATGGTCGTTTACAGAAAAAACTCAATTCAAGAAAAGTTGAGATGCAAGATTTTCATCCAACAGCAGTAATGGCCTATGATCTCTACCTGCCACAGGACAGAGGCGGGAGCGGGCATAGTCCCGGAATGGGGAGGCCCTCTCTGACACGTGGAAGATGCGGAGGCTTGGGCAGAGCCAGCGCAGCAGGCGGTCCAGGGTGTGCTGCAGAAGGAGGGAGTCTCCAGGGTTGGCCAGGAGATGCATGTCCATCAGCAGGAGCTGCTGCTGCTGGACCCGCCTGGCCATCAGCTCAACTAGGGTTATACACACACACACACACACACACACACACACACACACACACACACACACACACACACACACACACACACACACACACACACACACACACACACACACACACACACACACGTTTTAGACCATGCAGTTCAGAGAAGTTTTAACAGAAGCTGCAATCTATATTTACAGTCAATACATAAAACGTCTAACTATGAGAGAGAAGGCATACACTTACTGCCAGACGACGACATCCGACTGCAATCAGATCTGAAGATTAAATAACATTAAAGACCAACATCACATCATTTCACAAACACTTTTCAGTTCAGACTGATTGGAGTAAGGAGAAAAAACTGTCTCCATCTTGCGGTGGAAGGTTTGGAAACATGTCCCTATCGTCACCATGACAACACATTATCACTGTCGTTAACAAACGCTAAAAAGCTAAATATTGGGAAAATGTGAACAACAACCGTAATGCAATTACAAAAAGCTATAATATGTGCTCAGAAGCTGAATCAACAATAGTAGTGTTAGTGTGAAATGTCAACTCCATCAGAATAGTCTTGGACACCGCAAACAGCATTCAGAATAACCATTGTATCGCTAAAGCAAAGTTAGCTAGCTACCGTTAGCTGGGAGCAAGCTAACGCTAAGACAACTTACTCGCCAGTTTCAGCTCCAGAGTCCACGTATTCATCATCAACTCTCTTCAACAAGACCGGTCTTCGAAGCATCGTACGACGCCACTTTTACATTTAGCGCAGTCGTCTTGACAAAAAGTTACATCGTGCAGTTTCTCTCGTCCAAGTTGTGTGAAATGCACCCAGTTTGATTTCTTTCCCCAGCCCTCAAACTGGTGACTCTAGCTGGGACGCTGACGTAACCAGGCAAACACGTACCGTTAGGTTATTATATCTCTTTATAATTTGGAAACTAGAAAAAGTCTAAAAGAAAAATCACTTAGAGCCCCTAATCCATCTTAAGATATATAGGCAACTTTAGTACTTTACGTCTGAGAAGTCATCGGAGTCCAAATAACAGGCGAAAGGGAGCAGAAATGGTGCTACTTCAAATGTAAAGCCCTCTATAATAATAGCACCAGATGGCAGGCGTCTCACAATATGAGAGGACAAAGGAGAGACAGCCCAGACGGGTCGGACAGAATTAAAAGTGCAGATGGACGAGTATGGACGAGACTCCAAACCCTGAAAATTAAGGACGTCGTCTGTTAATACCTTGCTAAGAGCATTATACTGCCGCCCAGGTTGTTTTTGTATGCAGCACACTTTTCTTTGACAAGACCGATGATTGCTATGATATAGTGGTGTGCTACACGTTACCTGGAAGTACGCCTACATGTATATGCAGTTAAAAACCTACACAATTCTCGCCCAAACTAACTTTTTTAAAATGACTGTTCAACACAATACATTTTTTTTTTTTTTTTTACAAGGTTCAGGATAGCCTTGGAAGAAAAGTAGCACTTCAACCTCAACATACTGTAAGAAAGACTAATGTAGGCTTCAGAAGTCTGTAATTTCTCATGGGAACACATGAAGTCTGACTGTGGCTTACCATTTACATTAGGCTTTAATTATGGTTAGAGAGGCAAGTATTTCAGACATTTACCGAGGCGTTCTCTGTGATCATGACAGAGAGGACGTAAAAAGCACCCCTTGATTTTCTTTATTCTACATTTAATATGATGAAAACAAGGCCCTGTACAATCCACCTTAGCAGTGAGTACAATAACAATTATTTTACAATTTGTACACATTAGAACATGGTGCTAGATTGGTTCCATCCATTCAAAATGCAGCTGAGAATGAAAAAAATCCTCTTTGAAATCTGCATTGCAAGGAACCTTCCATTCAAAGAGAGGAGAAATATTTTCTTGGCTGTTGTTGATCCAATAATACAGTAGGCCAGAACAGAAAAAGGTGACATGAGAGACCATACACCATTTATAGAACTTTATGTGACTTGTTCCCCTGATTGATCCATTAGATAAAAGCATGCTGTGAAGCTACAGCTTCTGATCTCTCCAACCACCAGTACAGACCTGGGCAAAATATGTATCTGAATATGGCATCAAATATTTGACCTATTTGAGGTGCACTTCATTTAGCTTGTCAGACACTAAAAGCACCCTAAAAAAAAACAGACAGTATTTGCAACGGAAGATGATTTAAGCACTCTTCATGTTTTCCCAAGTACTCAAAATGTAGTTTACTGCCATTTCAAACCAGGTCTGTACCAGTAAACACTTTGTCCTCTTCTTTGATTTAAAACCCCCTCGGAAGAAAAGGCCAATAGTGTCTGACAACCTGTACAGCCATCATGGTGCCACAAAACACAAACATAACACATTTACATCAACATTTAAAATAGGGGAGCGAATTCAAATTATTTCTTGGTCTCAGTGTGGCCACACATTTGCTTAGTAACATGTCTCTTATTTCATTTACGCTCAATCCTCTTTCCTTTGTCTAGAACAGAATGTAATTAAGTGGCAAACACACTCAACCAATTCTCTCCAAAGGCCACATTAGAATCTGTAACAAAGCTAGATCCCATCCATTCAATTCGCTCAGCGGAAGAAATCTAATATTGCTAGAAAACTTCCCCATCTTTTGAATGATTTTTTTTACACATTTTTATGGAAGAAAAGTTAAGCTTCCCAGTGTTTCCCAGAATCAATGATGAAAGCGCTTCCAAGTTCATTCAAACGCATAGCAGTCCAAAAAAGGCTCTCAGTTTCTCTTGACTTGGTGTTAGATTTCATTGAATTCACTTGTTTTATGCTACGTAAGTGTACACTTTGCGGTCCTCTGGTGTTCGTGCCAAATATTCTCTCTCAATGAGTCCTTCAATGCGCTTCTTGATGACTACAGGACTAGGGAGGAATCGTGCTCGCAACTGCTGGGTGACCTGGGGAGACAGACCAAACACAGTAGGACAATCAGTACCATCATACTGTACCCTCCACCTCATTATCACCACTCTCACTCTTATTGTCATCAACTTATTCCATATTGTATAAACTGGTATTATTTCATGCTAAACGTCTATAAATAGGTGTGCTCTTAGCAAAGGGAACATCACAGAAAACTGTTGCTGTTTTCAAATGTTGCTTTTTTTGAGTACTGTAACTGCTGGGGAGATAAAGTTGAACCTCACTGTATGACCAGTATTCCCACCCCCCTCTATCATTTTCAATGTCATTTTCTCATTGGGCTATAGAGCATAGTAGTTCTCAAAGTGGGGTTTGGGGGCCCAACGGGGTCTTTCATTGGGTCTCCAGAACAATTAACAGTTTATTTTGTGTTATTTAATTTACCAGCTTGCACAAGGAGGAAATTTAGCTTTGTGGACACATGTGGACATTGGGCGCCCACATTCAATTCTCAAATTGTGAAATACAAGAGAAACAGTAAGATAAACTATCCCCATTTTGCTAGGGACACCATCGGACCATCTTAGGGTCCCTTGTGCTGAGAAAGTTGGAGAACAGGTGGACTGACCTCTGCTACTAGTACGTTGTGCTGCATCTTCTTTCTGGACTTCATGATGCGGACGATAGCAGCTTCGATCTCATGCTTCCTGTCGTCGTCCACTTTCTGCCGTGTCTCCTTCCTCTCCGGGTCCGACTCTCCCTGTTTAGCAGCCACTAGGAGGAGCACGACAAAGGAAAACACGTTACAGACGAGTGCCACATCATGCTCTTTGGTTCTTAACATTGTGTGATAAGGTGTTTTACTACGGTACGGTTTAGTGAGTGGTATGAGCTAGATAAGTAGACTCTGAAAAACACCATAATGTACTAAATACTGAACAGGTGAAACTGCTGCTCTTGTCACACAATGGTAAGTTGAGCAAGGAGCTTTATTTTCCAAAAGGTCAGTGCATACCTGTTGACCGTAAGTCTGTAAGGATTACTACATAATGAATGCACTATTACAGCTCATTAGATCTATTCCTAACAGGAGCAACTGACTATGTTAAACATATGACAATACTACACTATCACTAACATTATGTTTCTTTCTATTTGGAAAACCTCCTACACTTACAGCCCTAGATGATTTTTTTTTACCTGTCTGGATCTTGACACGGTGCAGTTTGGAGGTAAACTGGTCATTGACTGTAAACACATGTCCGTTCTCAATCTCCTTGGACTTGGGCTCCTTGGTGAGAACTCTCTGAGTGGGCTTCCCACACGCCAGCGACTGCAGCGCCCGCACCAGCTCCCTCTCTGGGATGTCTGTCTCCTGCTGGATCTCCTACAGTGGAGCGATACGGAGGAGTTGGAGAGATCAGGGTTGGGATCACGGCAATACAAAAACAGGATATAATAGAGAGAAGCAGGAATCTGGAATTTCATTTGAAATGAACAATAGTTGTGTGTCCACAAAACATGAAATTCTGATAAAGCAGGAAAAAGTAAAAGGCAAGACAAGGGTGTTTGATGCAATGAAGTTCAATGGGGAAAAACACTTGTGAGGTGGAAGCTATGGATTTAGAAACAAAGCACTAACTTGTGAATGTTTGTGTGTATGTATAGATAAGAATAAACAGTTATTCTATGGGAGGTAGACCAAGTATGTAAATGTAAGACCTGACATTAAAGACTGACATTAAAGCATCGCAACATAGAAAAACACAACATTTATTTGGTGATGAATTATTCAATATGCATCTATGCTGTGTATCTTAGAAATGGAGACGTGAAACAATGATTGCACAATTTGTCAGTACTACTGAAGGCCTGCCATGCCAATTCCCTAGGATGGATAGTATGCATCATTGTATCAAAAGTATGAAAATGTATCATCTATATATTGGACAGCACCTTCTGTTGGTGGCATTAATGTATGGAACAACAATGAATCACAATGTCTAAAGACTATTATCAGTAGAAAAATCCATCATAGGAGCTGATCACTTTGTTTTGCCATTATCCTGCTTGAACCGTTACAATCATCCAATATCAACCTACACATGGTTGTTTTGACTCTTTGGCATGTAGTTGTGATGCTAGAAGGCAACTTGAAAATGAACACCCGTAGACCTACTATCAGAATATATGACTGGATTCATTTCTCAACATAATAACAGCACACCAAGAAACCACAACATTTGTAAGACCTCTAAAACTGAATAGCTGTAGAACAGGTGCCTGCAGGTTCTGGATAAGACTTAAAATGCTATATTTAACTTTATTCAAAACCATTTAAGCCAGTGGATCTTAATCCAGTCCTCAAGGAACCCCTGTCCTGGAGGTTTTAGCTCCTGCCTTACTCAGGCACACCTGAACCAATTAAAGTATCATGAAAACCTGAAGCCTCTAATTGGTTCAGGTGTGCCTGAGTAAGGCTGGAACTAAAACCTCCAGGACAGGGGTTCCTTGAGGACTGGATTAAGAACCACTGATTTAAGCCCTTGGAGTTAGATAACATAACACTGTATGAAGAATGAACTGTACTGTACCTCAAAGGTGGACTTCTCCCTGTTGTTGAAGAGCATGAGGATGGTCATCTGGAAGGTGGAGACTTGCAAGATGTGCTTCCTGGTGTTGGAGCCCGTCACCTGGGCTCCTCCCACCCCAACCTCTGAACCATCCTCCTGTGCACATGCCAACACAGACAACAAGGTCCAGACAACTTAAACATGACTCATTATTACCCACTACATCATGAGAGCAAGTCTGAGCATGGTTTTGAGTTCTTCTCCTTCTCTACGTTGTAATCCTGGATAACAGTCATAGATCAATCAGTTTGTTTTTAAATGTTTTGCAGCCTCAAATGCCTAGCCGGTATACCCTTATAATGAATGAACAAATTAAGATTGACTGGAACAGTTCAGACTTTAATCTATGATACATTACTGGAGCTGCTCCATTGACAATACATGGGAGACCTAGTCATCTTTTTCCAATTTTACTCTCTAAGGAACTATACATTGTACATTCATGTGGCTTGACAGATAGACAACAATTACAACAAACGCTTCTCATTTGTTTCTGGCCAGGGGAAACAATAGTGAGTGTTTGTAAACACAGAAACTGTCTCATGGCATCAGAATAATAAATAATATATTTCAAAGCTGACATGTACTTCCCTTTAAAGTGGCACATACCTTTTTGATGGGACCGTAGAAGGTGGCGTTTAGGTCTGCAGAGCCCATATGATGCTGCAGTGTGAGTTGTCTGCCACTGTGCTTAGCGAGGTAAAACCTAGAAGCAACAGATGGGAGTAACAGTTAACATCTAATTACAGTCAATTTACCTAAATAGGGACAATCATTACTACGCTCTACAAGAGGCACCAGGGGGATTAGTAACTTTGTTTAATGGCTTGGTAGCAACTAATGAGAACTCAGATTTAACAAATAGAAAAAACTTTAGTAAGTATGGGTCAAGAGCCAAAACAGGTTGCATGTTAAATTCTGGTGGCAGAAGTTACAATGACTCATACAAGACTACAAGACTCTCTCTCTCATTTTGATCGCAGGGTGAAAATGTTCAGGAACCCCTGGACTAGTTGTACTACCATACACACAGATCAACAATAAAACCAAACCTTTAAAAGCTTGTACAGGAAGTGTAGAGTGTACCAACCTTCTGAAGACTTCAAATGCATGTCGTGGTGAAGGGGGAATGTTGCATTTGGGTGTCGCTGACTGTGTGGGCCAGTACCCCGTGGTCAGGACTCTCACAGTGAGATCAACACCTCCCAGTGACACCTGAGGTTAGGCAACAAGTGCACCATTTAGCAGTGTACCACTGATAAAAACTGTTATACCATGCTAATTTATTTACACTACATCGATGCATTTTATTTTGTATTGGCCAATACATTGCTCTGTGTATCACTTCTAGATTGATTTGTATAGCTGCAAACCTTTACAGAAATAGATAGAAAGTAATTTATAGCTACAGTATGTAGAAACATTTTGGGAACACCTGCTGTTTCCACTAAATAGACAAATTAGGTGCATCCCTTACTGATTTTACCTTTTAAATGTACTTCAGTCATGAAGTAAAGGAGTAGATGAAAGGGAGAAGATGGGTTAAATTGAGAAATTGAGACATGGAATGTGCAAAGGTAGGTGCAACTCTAAAGTATCAGGAATGTTTTGTACACTCAATGTTAGTCTGGTGATACTTCCAGGTAGTCCACACTGAATACAGGCAGGATCTGGTGAAAAGAGCCATGTGACAGCACAACCCAAGCCAGAATTCAACACCTTGCATTCACAGAATATGGAGCAACAGAGCAACAGAGCAAGCTTCAGTCACTCGTGCATCCATGTATTTATTATAGATCAACAAGCTGGCTGATCATGATGACAGCATGAACTGTTAGGCCAAGTGCCTCCTCACCCCAGTTGTCTGTAGATGTTGTCTAAACTCATCCATGGTGGTGTTGGAGATGCTCATGTCTCGGAACATGCCCTCCAGTTTAGAGGTGAACTGGCAGCCGCACTCAGTCTGAGCAACAAGGAGCAGAAGACACAGGATGACACATGGCTAATCAAAAGGTAAATCAAGGCAAATTACACTTCATATTCAAACTTTTGCCGATTAGTCACGGTGGCAAGTGGATACAAAATGGGAAAAGAAAGATGGGGTGGGAAAGACACTTGTTGGCTGCGGGGCTGGAGGACTCAACAGACTTACGATTACGTGCGTTTGGCTGGTGGATAGTGTTCATTTCAAGCCTTGCTGACATTACCTTTATTATTATTATTACTATTATTATGTCGTCAACTTTTTTTCAGTACCTGGAATACAGCTTAACTGCTTAACATGCGTATGGCTTTGGGTTAAGCATTTACAAGGTCAAACAGGGCTTCTCAACAAAACGGCCTTTACTCTAAGCTGTGCTACATTGAAAACTATTGTAGAGTGATTGGGTGAAGAATGCTTTTCAGATGAGGCGGGCTATTCTAAAAGCACAGAGAAAAAA
Source organism: Hoplostethus mediterraneus (assembly GCA_034670385.1). Lineage (NCBI taxonomy): Eukaryota > Metazoa > Chordata > Actinopteri > Trachichthyiformes > Trachichthyidae > Hoplostethus > Hoplostethus mediterraneus. The sequence continues at coordinate 1,384,845 of JAXDDW010000010.1, read as the reverse complement.
CATAAATCCATTTTTAACACCAACAAAATCTTTGCTCTGCGTGTTCTGAGCTGGATGATCGCACATGCCGTCTTCGAGATTGGACGTCCAAGACTAAATAATTAATTCAAACAGAAATCTTGATTGAAATCTCGTTATTCTAGGAAGAGGCATTGCTTAATCCATGTTTGTGGTTACGTTCCACTCCTCCTCCTCACCTTGAGCTTGGAGATCATGTTCTTCTCCGAGTCATCGGAGACGCTCTTGTTGGTGAGCAGCCTGCGGGCCAGGTGCTGCTTGTAGTACCGCTCAAACACATCCTTCTCCTGCATGAAGCGGAACAGCACCATGGCCTTGTCCAGTATGGACTCCACCTCCTGCTCTGTCAGCTGCACAAAAAATAAATAAAAAATAAAGAATAAAACAGACATGGGATCAGGTTACATCAAATAAGCACCACAATCGGCAGGTTACATACACGTAACAATCCTAACACAGACTCAGGTTAAACATGTCAAATCATCAAAACAGTCAAAATTAAATAACATCTTCTGTAGGACTGTAGCATAAAAATCTAAATTTATGGGACTGCAGCTTTTCATGAAAGAGACATGCCAGTGCCCACATTTTAGGGAATATAATGCCAAAGCAAACCAGTAAAAGAGCTGGTTTGCTTGCCAGTTTGTGCCACTAACCTACTTAGTTAGGAATCAAATCTTAATACGCTGCACTCTGTGGCATTGTATCATGACACTGCTTGTTTGGGTGAGACATGGTCTGGCGCAGAATCCAAAGGGGTAAAATTACAGTGCGGTAACAAAGCCTGAGTGAAAATAGGTCAGTGATATCTACACAGTGTGCCCTAAAATGAAGAGATGTGTCTGTCAGAGGGCTCACCCCTTTCACTCCTTTCTTCAGCTTGTCGTCAATGAAGAGCGAGAGGTATTCGGGTGAGCGGGAGTTGAGGTTGAGGAAGTACTCAAAGTCACCAGCGATTGTTTGTTTGAAGAGCCGGTCGTTATTGAAGGACTCAAGGAGGAAGCGGTCAAAGCGAGACTTCAAGTCCAACAGGCCCTACAGGAAGGAGGCAGGGAGACAGAGAGGAAATAGGCATAAGACAGCAGAAGAGAAGGAAAGAATGAGACAGAGGGAAAGAATGAGAAGAAAAAGAGACAAATGGAAAGAGTTGAAGTGAAAAAGACATCAGAAGATGCTAAGCAACAGCACGTTTTGGACTATCTATATTCCTTGTGGTTGTTGCCCTCTAGTGCCGTTACAGAGGTTTGCATCAACAACTGAAAAAATGCATTCATTTTATGGTATATAATTTAAAATGAGCTCCCCGTATTGGTGAGTTGGTGGTACTGTGTTGGGGCAAGCTGGCTGTAACTTCCAAACCCTTCCAAACCATCCCCTACTCTTACTCTTCCTACTCTTAGATGACTCTTACCTGGATGTAGTCTACAGGGTTCTTTCCTTCTCCCTCCTCTGACACTAGAGCCTTGCCTTGCTCCCTCAGGTAGGAGCTCATACACTCACACATGGTCTTCAGCCCATTGGGGACCCTGCTGAACAGCTTATACATGCATGCCAAATCTGTGGACGGACACACAACACACACACGTTAGGAACCGAGGACCACTTACTTAAAAAGGAGTGAGCAGCCGGGATTGAAATTAATTTGAATAAATAATGTTTTATTTTTTATTCAATTGGATATTTCACTGAGAGTAAATTTGCAAACACCCTTTGAAGACACCCATCATCACTGAAGATATGACATTCTACTGTGCTTATCACCATGACAACATGAGCAAGAGAAAAAAAAAACATTGCTTCCATGTGATTCCTTGTGATTGCATTGCTGAGCCAATAAAACACATACCTCTCCTACAGGTCAAAGTTATAAGGTTTATTAAAGTGTTGGGGATTTCTGTCTCCATTTTGTGGAGTGGTGCATGCAATTCCATCCGTAGCTCATGTGGACTGATTTCACTTTCGCCATTAAACTGAACCAGATGCTTCGCAGCAAGGACATAACATGGCTACAAATGAGGGAAGTGTGACACTGAGCAAAAGCAGCACTGGAATGATTACTCACCTTCTGTCTTGCCGTTCTTGAGCATGTGGACCAGGCCCGAGTTCTCCATCTCAACAATGGTCTTCATGTGTTTGGAGATGAGCTCCCTTTCCACCACCTTGACGATTGGTTCTTCCGTGGACTTGTCCAGGCAGTGCATCACCCGCTCAATCTCCTCATTGATCCTGGCCTCAACCTTCTTTATGTACACACTGGCACTGTTTTCAGCCAGGAACTTTTGGCTCTCCATCTGGCAGGGAAATAAAAATAAACACATCAGTTCTAGAGGATAGCAAGATTCTAAAATGGAACCATTTTAGCTAGCTCGCTAGCACGCTGGCTAGCTGTAGCTTGCAAAACTACGAATGCACCACAGGACTGTACAGAATCAAGTCAAGTTGTTAATCCACTTTGTCTTCCTTTAAGACCATCAGGCAGAGTGACATTCTCCCACAAACCTGGAAAAACTCTGCCGACATTTCTAGGAATGGTGCCTCGAAGTCCTCTTCATAAACAGATCTCCCTTCGAGGCCGAGGATCATTAACATTTGGCAGGCGTTCCTGATGGCCCCCCTAATGGAGAGCAGAGGAAGACAAAGCATGAGACACAATCTGTGTAAAGTTACTAATATCGGTTGGTATTCAACTACTCTCCTGGCAGGGATGTAATCCGGACATCATGGAAAGGCAGCAACAATGAGACAATTATCTGCTAACCACCATCTTGTCAAGACTTCGACAGGACCCAGTAGAACTATGTCTTGGCCATGACCTTGGTAGTTGATGAAGATCCTTTCTTTAATGTGAGAGGCCTTTGACAGACTTCCCAAAACTAGCCCTGCTTATTGTCTTGGCCTGAGCAGGACTATCACAATTGAGGCCCAGAAACCCAATGGGTTAAATTTCAGTAAACATCCCAGTAAATGTAATTGTAGCAGATGTACTGGACAGCTCTTTTGTTGCGTATGCCAAATGCATGTACCCGCTGTCCAACTCTGACGACAGAGGATGACTAAACATGTCCCCTGCTTAGTTCAGTAAATACAAAATTTGGGAAATTCCATTTCAGTTAATGCACCATTGAAATTAATTGCCTTGTTTTGGCTTCTCTGTATGAGAGAAATTTAGTTTGGTACACTTCATTATTTCTATTGTCAATATCAACCAGTGGTTATATTGACATGGTCAAGTAATCATTCCCATGTCTGGTTCTTAGGCTACCTGTCCACCACCTCCCCCTTCCTCTCCCGTGCAATCATGTCCAGCAGGGTCTGTCGGAGGTGGTCTCTGATGCAGCCGTAGCGAACCACCTGATCCCTGAAGATGATGAGACCCAGGTTGTAGACGTTCTCTACATTGTTCTGCTGTACGTACACACGGTCCTGCGGGCCAAACGCAACCAAAGGGAGAATTAAGGTCTAAACTTCAAAAGACCACAGTGGAAATAATCCTCAATGATCTTTCATCTGTTAAAATGCATTCATTTTTCTGTTAACATCTGTAGAGGGTTTATGCTCAACCTGTTTTTAGTATTATCATTCATCTATTGTTATAGTAATGACTATACTGTACCAATACTGTAAGGTACAACGTATTTTAACCAGTCTCAGGACCGTTCAGTAATACTGGAGGGGGGATGTTTGTCAAATTCCTTTTGCTTATGAGAAGATCCTTCACACTCTCTTGTTCACCTTCCATGCTCTTTACTGAGCTTTGTGCTTCATTGTACACAAGAAGTTACCTCTGGTTCACAGCAGACAAGTTAAATTTACGCGCTGAGTTGAAGCAAGGCAGACACACCAGAGGTATATTTCTACACCCGGTCCAGCAGTTTAAAAAAAAAAAAAAAAAGCACTACACGGTGTGAAATGCCTTCTTATCTCAATAAACAAAAATAGCTGTACTTGCATTGTGCTCCAACAGCCGAGGTAACAGCATCCCAAGCCTTATCCTTTTTATTGTTGTCTTTGTACAAACTATGTTGAGTTATAAAGCTCTCTGTACTTTTCCACTTTGGTTATCAACTTTATATTGTCCATTTTTTCACTTTCTTCACAGACTCTCACTTGTCAAAGCAGTCACATGTTTTTGGGGGCAAGTGTTGTGACTTGTGACTGGATCTTTGGACAAGGCTATAGGATCTATACCAATAATAAATCTGATCTATTTATTGAAATAGTAACCTAAAAATCTATTCTTATTCAATTTAATCATAATTCAATTACATTACGTGAATTTGGCAAGTGGCATTTCAAAAGCAGATCCAATGTCCATCATCACACTCTTGCTTTTAGAATTTACATCAGTGCACATGTATTAATCAACAACAACAGTAATGTAGTAGTGTGTCACCAAATACACACGCTTCGGTGGTGAAACTATCACTACAGGTCTGCAAGTCGCAAGTAGCTCTACACCGTGGATGGTGTGTTCATTCCAGTCTATTAACATGGGCACCAAAAGAAAGTGCCGCCTGATGTGTCCGAGGCTTTAGTGGAAACTACCCTAACATTTTTAATTGCCGTGTAGACTCCCAAAACAACAAAAGCCAGCACTATGTCTTAAGTACGTTTGAGCAAAATGTTAAAATGTGGTTGTAATCAGGGTAGTTACAAGTATATTATAGCTGGTATTAACTGTTCTGGTTCTGTAGTGGACTTGGCCAATCTCAACAACACCGTGTTGTTGAGATTGGCCAAACCCAGATAAAACCATTTCCTTTGTATTTATTTTAATGAAAGGCCTTGGTGGAAAGTTGTCGAAATGCATTTCAGTGGCTTTTACACTCCAACATCTGCTAGTTGATACTCACCATGTACATCAGGATGTCTCTGATCATCACCATAGCCGTCTGGTGGTCATTCCAAGCCTGATTCAGGGTTTGTAGGAAATTATTGTTTAGGGAGTTGAGTACATCTTCTCGTACCTTTGGGGGAGACAGACAAACAAGAGGTGGCTGTATCAGAGCTGCTCCTAAGGCTTTAGTGGCAATGGGATGCCTGTCCAAGAAATAAAAGCAAACTACTGTTTAAGAATCACTGTTTTTTCTGTTAGCAAGAATGTCCTATAAACAAGTTGAGACCTGAAGCTTATTTGTAATTTCTTGTTGCATGCAGTGTTTATTGTGAGCAGTCTTCCCCTTTTCTTTAGGGAGCCTTTCCCTATCCAGGCAGACAATATCTTGATAATACTCATGCTGCAGTGTGACTCAGCACTGGAAACCTAATGTCCCTGTGGAGTAAGATTCTAAAGGGCACACTGGCCTCCCCTTTCTCTCCCTCTGGACAGAGATGATGCATTATCACCTCTATTCCTACTGTGAGACCAGATCAGCCTTTGCAGGCTGACTCACTCCTTCTCCCCATCCAGGTCAGGCATCAAGGAGGAAGCAAACCTGAGCACAAATATAAATCTGAATATGCCTCCAAAATATAGTTTATATTACTAATTAAGTACTTATCTTGTGAAATGGGTAAGCAAACCCAAAATGTGGACACTCATCGCTTGCATTTATTTAGGTAATTATAAGGTAGTCAGCTACTAATTTTGCCTGGGGCTGGTAGGATGAAGCTGCTTTCATGCTGATCTGGGCTTCTGTTCTGAAAATATCCACTCATATAGGATTGGTCTAGAATTTTAAAATATTCATATCATAATAGTAAGTATATTAAATAATCAATTGTAAAATAATATTCACAAGGTGGTGTTGCACCACTGATTTAACAGTTGGGAAGATTTGAGTTTTTGTTTTGTAAACTGAAAACAAGAATGAAAAGGTAGGGGTAGGAGAGTAGATCCCTCTTCAGTGCTCAGGGGCAACTTCAACCCAGACCATCAACTCAAATACTGTAGTGGTTCAACAGGTTGCTAAATCTCTCTCACTGACTGTTTGTTTATAGGCTGAAAAACACCAAGTATTAATTTGTAGTTTCAAAAGTAAATTAAGTCTGGTTGAGGTGTGAGGAGTAAATTAATTCAAATGATAAAATACTGGGCTGCCATCATTCCACGTCAATTAAATCTAGATCTTCACTCAAGTGTCAAAACCTTCGTCCTGGATCTGCTACATGTTGATACTTCGCTGTAATAATTTAGGAGTGCCATGTTGAGAATATATTTGATTGAGCGCTGAGACCAACTCCAACTCAGCGGTTTGCACTAGCATACAATACAGATTTCATAGCCACACTTCACTTGTTGCTGATTATGTACAAAGGAAACAACTGAAAGCTTAGGGAAAACATTCAATGATATCTTTCTCTAACTTATTAGTAGGAATTTAGAAACAAATGAAGCTCATAGTTCCCAGATTAGCATTGTATTATTGTCCCTGTTACTTGTTCTTCACCGGGCTGCTTACAATAATCAGATTGGCAAATACTGGGTATTTCTAGCCTTGCACTTGTTGTGGATCAGATAAATGTCCAATTTGTAAATAGTTGAAGGGACTATTGCCTAAGCATGGCAACAGAAACTTCTTGCTCTGTCAAAAGCTAATTCAAAGACACAGTGATGCACTGACTTTCCTCCAACAGCCCTCAAACACACAATGCAAAACCCATTTATAAATAGCTATCGGACAGATGGCCTACATTTGCTAGCTTGTACAATTGAAAACACAGGACAAAATTAACACTTAAGACTCCCATCCCTAAAACAAGATGCTCGTTCCTCAATCACAGGAGTCTGTCAAAAGGGAGCTGTGAGCTATCCTTGAAGGAGGCTTTCAAATCTCCCATCGTCCAAGACTCGAGCAGTTCCCTCTGAAAGCCAATTCCCCAGCTTTCTAATTTAATTTTACTCCCACTCGTCTTCTTCATGTATGGGAGGCTGCTCATGAATGGGACTAACTCGTGTTTTCTGGTGCTCCCTTTGATTTGCGAGGATGCCACACAACCCCAATGATCGTTGGGGTTGTGTGGCAAGTTATAGGCCTAATGAAACTTGTGACAGCTTGTCTTCGGCACCGAATGGGCTGCTGAATAGAGGTTGTCGAGCAATCAGGAAAAATGTAACCCTATAATTCAATCAATTGCTTTGATTAAATTTTGTTTGACCTCTGCACCACACCTCTTCCCCCAACTCTCTCTAAGCTTGTCAATTGTTGAGTATGAAGTGTTTTTTTTTATTGTTATCATGGTGGGATATTGCTGTCTTGGCTGTCCCTCATAAAAGAAAGATCTCAACAGGACTAACTTCGATGAAGAAAGCTTCAGTATAGGGCACCTCTGTAAGACCTGGGCTCTGTGTGTTCATCAGTGCTGGCAGAGTCTGTCTGTGTGTCTGTGAGGATGTAGGCACAAGATTAGCGCCAATGAGATGCTAGATAGCATTATGATGTGTAAGCATGGCTATATTTACTGTTGCCCTATGGCATTCCAATGATGCATACCACCAAAGCAACTAAAAAAACCCTAGGGAACTTTTTATTACAACCCTGAATGAAAGCACAATCACCACATTGTAAACACACAAAGACTAGGAGATTTAATTCATCTTGCAGGCGTCACCGCTAGAAATTGAGTGTCTGGCAAGATTCATTAATTGCTTTTGTAGAGGAAAGGACGGATGGTTGCTATAGAGTTGCAATGATATTTTCATGGAAATGAGCATTGTTTCATGTGAGGGCAGTGCACACAACTTCAAATCACCCGTGGCCTATATGGCTTAGGAGCTGCTGATGTGTTTAATACAGGTTAATAAGCTACTCAGGAATTAAAAAACTTGTATAATCCAAATTGGATAACAAAATATGAAAGCTTGCAAGTTCACACATTTTCCTAAAAACGCTCTGTAGGCCTCGTAATTCATGACTATTTTCACACTAGAAACACTAATATGAAAGAGTATCAAAAGGTGTGTCAGACACTTCATGAGATTACTGGGTTTTGCAGTGCAATTGCTTTAATAACATGTTCTCCGCAAAATAAATACATGCTACCTAGGAAAGTGAGAAGGAATCACGTGAAAACTGATATATATATAAAAAGCAGGTATATTATCTCCACAGATTCCTACATTTTCCTCTCGTACTCGTGAAGCTTTTAAGGAAGGAGCATGTGTGCTGCTTGGAAAATTGTCACCATGGAGACCTGAATTCCTGCTAGCAAAGTGCTACTACAGCAGGCACTTACACTGCCCTACACTGGCTTTACTGAGGAGGTGCCACTGTTGGTGGTGGTGCCGTACAATAGCATCCTAAATTTTCCTTACTTTATTAATGAGGTGCAATTGTCTCTTTCAAGGAATTGATGCATGTCCCGTACTGACATTGCTTTGTTGATTAAGTGCACTTCAGTTATGGCTGTGGTGTAGCCACGTGTATTTGAAGCAATGGTGTAGGCCCAAAGCAGAGTCACAGAAATACAAAAACAACTCCCCAAATTATTCTTGAGAAACTGGATCCAAAGCTACAGGCCAACCTTGCCGGGGTCCTGCAAGGCAGGCTGAATACAACAATGCAAGCTAGATTGATTAATTGCCTAAAAGGATACATGTTTCTAGATTGGCCTGTAAAATCAGCTTTGGTTCCCTCGAGGAGGAAAAAATGAAACTGTCTTGGCCTACCATCTGTGTCAGCCTTACTTTGTTGATAAGGTGTTCAGTGACAACCTCCCGCAGGCCCGTGTAGAGCTTCTCGCCATGCTTGTGGAGTACCATCGTGTAGGCGTTTCTGTACAGCTCCTCGAAGCTCAGTCCACTGTTGTTCTTCCTCTGGATCTCCTGGATGGCGTTCTTCAGAAGGTCCCAGATGTTGTTGACATACTTCTCATCCATCGTCATCTGGAGGGGAGGACAAAAGAGCAAGAGTTAGTGAGAAAGGGTGCAAAAGTTTAGCCATCTTCCCTGTTGAATATGATCTCATCTCAATATCATCTCATCCCTGATTATTTGTACTAACATGGGGATGCGTCCCCTTACATCCTCCCTCAAATGAAAGTAGTTTAAAATGCAATATTAAGAAATAGAATGTAACACAAGAATAAAGTAGCCTCATGCAGACTGTCTCCTACCTCTATGCAGTTTTAGTCCAGGTTTTTTATGCATTGGCATAAAAGTGGTTCAGGGGATGGGGGTGTGGATAAATAGTCTACGTGGCTAGTCCACATTAATAACCAAAATCCTGGTTAAAATCTATAATCTGTATCACACATAGGCCAATTAATTCAGAAACTTTAACTATGTACATTGTGTTATTAAATCCCACTGTTGAGAATAAGCCAAAAGCTTGCAGTTTAAAAGGCCACTGTATTGTACCGGTGATCACAATTTGGCCAGTGTTAGCCCCCTAGCAACTCATCTGTGACCTCATACTAGAACTTCAGCTCCCTTAATTCAACAAAGTTATGACAAAATACCAAAGTTAACAGCTATAAGTAGGGCTGCTACTGTCTGCCAGCTCATTTGAATCCATGACCAGGAGATATTGGTTGTATTTCCTACATTCATGCACTTCATTGAAAAACATCTTAACTCAGATCAGAAACTGCTCTCCCTAAGTAGTATTCTCATTTAAAAAGAGAAAAGTAACATGCAATACTCTCCACTGAGCAATGGGTTTTTCTTTCCATCCCAATAGTGTTGTGTGTGACAGCATGGGCCTACTGACTGCTTTGAATTTGTTGAGAGATATTTTGATCATCTCCTACATATGTTATCATATGGAGAGATACACAGAGTGTGGGGGAAACCATGTGCCAAGTGTAATGCATACCAGGACAGTCATAATGGTCAAAATCCCATCGGAGTGATGCTAAACACTGTGCAGTGGCACAGCACTGCATCTATGCAGTGACAATACTGCTGTGTAAAATGACAAGAAAAACCTGATGACATTTGTGATTAATTTCAGCAAGAGAGCAACAGGATCTGGGGTGGACCATTATAAAATAACCTGCTAGAATTTGGTCATTGTGCAAATGCCACCCTTCAAAATCACAATATAGTACACTATATTGTACACTCCTGAGTGCCACATTTTGCCATGTTTCCTGGCAGTGTTACATTTTTTCCTCTAGTTGAATCAGTGTCAGTGGCAAAATCCAGCCACGTCTATGAAAACCTGATTTATCATTTTCCTCAAGAAACAATGTGATAGTACTGAATACAGATCATTTCTGATTTAGGCTAGTTCATTTTCCGATGGTTGAATTATTCTCTTATTTCTCTCCTCCATTTACCTTTGACATCCTAGTCAAAAGCCACTGGTTCATAAATTGTTCGATGGATACAATTCCGAATTACAATTGCAAAGTCTACCAAATGAATGAAAGCAGAAATTCATTAATTCAAATGTGTATCACTTTTTCATAGAAGCAGATTGCATAAAGTGAGAGCCTTGGCATGTGTGATCTTCTTGTAATTTTTTGAATAGGAAAGTGCTTTAAAAAATCTCAGCAGTGATTTAAGCTTGGAAAAAGATTGAAAAAGCAACACAAAAGGCTCAACGTGATACATTTTGTTAAAGAGAGGCATCATAGGTATTCGTCTATTGTTGCACTCATGTAATTCTAAATCAATTTCTCGTTCAGTGCAACACCATTTTAAACACTTACATTTATTAAATGCAAACTACATCAAAGTTTTCTATTGACCCTCTCACACATGCCCCTGACACCCTGTAATAAGTAGTAGGGGGCCAATTTGACCCCAATCAAAAATATAATCGATCTGTAACAAAACCTATTACTAGCTTTCATTCACAGAGCTAGCAGAGTTGCATACTCTACACTCATACACTGTTTTGAATGATACTGACTTAAAAAGTTAAAGACAGATCAGGTCTGGTGCATGGCAGTTTGTTCCAGGATACCGGCTGTTAAAAAAAAACACAAAACGACACCATGTCCATTAATGTTCACACTTTACAAGAACAATAATGTGTCCATTGTAGTGGCCAACCACTCAAAGCCTGTTCCTGTTGCTCAGTATACGCACAAATTCCCCTTTTAACTGAGCCACTATTACCATAGCAGCAGCCACATACCACTGCTAAAATGATTCATGCTGTCAGATTCTATGATGTCCAGTTAAAGCTGAAGGGGTCTCAAAGTGGGAGTGGCCAGAGAAACTAACTTTTTACCTGCAATGTGTTTAGATTACATGGAAGTAAAGAACATAAACTATGCTGATTGATCATTTTAAAGCAAAGTTTGTAGACGGTCACTTTCAACTCCTGATTTGTAGGTGGTGTTGCTGCCAATTTGAAAATCTGAAAAAACGTACCTGGATGAAAGGGATAATTAACAAGTATGAATAAACCCTAATGGAAGGCATTGAGGGTAAATGGATTGTCAACATCCACAGGGTCAAAAGTTTGTTGTGGGACTTCACTGGCCTTTCAGAAGGTTTATACAATGGGTGAAGGAAAACAAATTTCTGAGCTCTAAACTGCTGTCAATACTCTGGGTGGAACATGAAGATGCATCTTATGCATGTGGATGAACATGTTCTTTGGAAATTATGTCTCTCCTATGGACTCTGATAGTGAATGTGTGAAAAAGGCTAAATTAGTGGGCTATTGGTTAGGGAGACCATCCTATAACCTAAAGTTCAGCACCAGCTGATTTTCCCATCAACAGCCATGGGTCCTCCTGTTTAATACACCTTTCACACTGGGGCAACAACCCGGGAATGACCCGTCAGGTGTTGGTGTGAATGGGTCTACATGGGTTATCAGACGTGGGTCCACAACCATGCTACCGACCTGGGAATAACCCAGGTCAGATGCTGCTTGGCTGTGGTATGAACATGGGGACATGGGTTAGGCAATGGACGGAACCTCATTGGTTAAGATCAGAGGCACATTAGTATAGTGTGATTAAGCAAGACAAGGAACTGCTACCAGCTCAATAATTTTAAGTTGATCTAGACAAAAGCATCAGTGAAATAGCTAAAATGTAAAAATGAAGGGATATAAGCCAATATAAATATAATAATATAAGCCAATCTGGAGGGCCAAACTTTTTACAGGCCACTGAATTTGTATCAAACCATTGTATGTGTAAAGTTGATATTTTCCTGGATGCTACTCTTGTTGTAACTGCCAACCACACATTGCCAAGTGTGATATTAGGCTCAAGTACAACACTGCCACAGATGGTCAATTCTTCATCAGCTATTTACCCATGCTGAACCCTATTGTAACACGTATGAGCCTACAAGCACAAGCCAAAAGCTGGTAACTTAAATTTTGTGCCATGTGGTTGGTGAATTTGTCTTGTCAATCGTTTGCTGATTAAAAACAACTGCGTAATCAACCAGCCACTGTGGACAGCGAGTGTAAAAGTTAGTTTTGTGCCCTCCTGAGCTGTGGAGCAGCATTATCACACTATCGTAGCTGGACTGAGAACAAGGGCTCGTCACTCTCTGATCAAACCGCCTCTTCTCAACAGTCTTTGGGGTTTCCCTATAGCCAGGCCAAGATATGTGCCCCAAAAGAGAAAAATGTCTTGTTAATGTGTGGCACCCCTAGTGAGGAGAACAGTGTGAGCTCCTTCTCACCAGGCAAGCCCAAACACATACATGTCAAGGTGCTGCTGTAATGGCAGCTCCCAGTCAGGGCTGGGCCACTTTCTACAAGCTCACACTCTAAGGTCCTCTCCAAATTAACACCACATTTGTGTTGGAGACTTTTCAGTCTTTTGGCTATAGTGCAGAACTTGAACCTTATTACTTACAGATGAGGTATCAGTGAATTATCTAGGTAACGTGCAATCATATCCAGGAAGGCTGAAATTACTTTTTTTATGTGTAATGGGGTCAGTTCATTTAAATTAGGTCCTTCAGTGACTCACAGACAAAGGGACTGACAGGTGGATGGGGAAGAGACCCCTAAACCTCAACATAAACACTGCAATAATGACAGAAAGAAAGCTTCACATAGCTTCTACCACCATAACCCTTCATAAAACCAAAAACTGGGTTAGCTAGTTTATTGTACGTTAGCATCCAGCTACCTACGGTAACGATAGTAACGTTAATGTGCAAACTACTGCAGGTTCTCGCAGGCAGATGGAAATCTAGCTGGCATTTCATTACACAAATGGCAGGTACATTTACGGCTCAAAACACAAAGACAACATTCATTTCACCAAGTAAGCCAAACGCAATCAAAACAACAAGTGTCAAGAGCCCCATCAAACAGTGCTAACGTTGGCTAGTCAGCCACTAAGTATGTCGACAAATCCAATGTGCTAGCTAGGCGTGTTGTGGGAATAAGGACAGTGATACTGATGAATAAACAAGACGCCAACCAGGCAGTTACTTAGTAAAGTGTCGGGCCAACCGGGAATTTGACGCCTATAGTTTGTTTACGAATAGGCAGGCCATATCTGCTGCTCAGCTGGTTAGCCTGTTAGCATGTAGCCAGCAACCCAGACCACGGTGATCGAGTCACCGCCTGTCGGGCAGATACAGCACCTATTGCGGTGTGTACTTACAGGAAAGGCCCGTATCCTCATCTTGGTGTCCTTCTTGGTGCCGCCTTTGCTGAGATTGGACATGGTTGCCTCGTCCGTGTGCTCTGTATTCACATGAAAATGTTCTCCAGAAAGGGACAGGGACGTCTACTGGTTAGGGGACAGCCGATGAGCTTCCACTCGACCTTCCTCGTAGGTCCGTGTCCCTGCACAGCAAGTTTATTGTTGACAGCCAAATGCCAAATCCGATACCTCTTCACACAGCAATGGCGGACTACCTGCAGTTCTCATTGCGCAGAGCTCACGCACTTCAACTCACGCGAGAAATCAATCATTTTGAACATTTATTGATTTCCAAAGCAATTATTACAGTCATTGAAATTCCATCTAGAGGACTTCGATTCGTTGGCATCCCCACTTTAGGAAGAATAAGTTGAGGGACAGATGTAAAAGAGAGTTCAGCACAGTTTTTATTAAAGGTATAGAATCAAAAAGTCTATATGTGTTGATTATGTGCTCATACTTATGATTGTTGTTCATTTAGGAAACAATGAAGCTCAAGATCAAGCTTCATTCAGTTAACCAAACCATTACAAGTCTAGTTATAAGGTTTCCATGAGGAGCTCACTCACTCTCACACACACACACACACACACACACACACACACACACACACACACACACACACACACCCACACCCACACCCACACACACACACACTTGGTCAATGAAATGATGATGTACCACGTGAAGGTAAAATCGAATCGAATTTGCACATCACACACAGACACACAGAATTAACACTAATGTTACCAGGTCCAATTCCCAATGATAAACATGTTACTGTAACTTTAAAGCTTTCATAAACTGGCTTATATTGTTATATATTGCAAGTAGCCTGCAACTTACTGTGCCATATCCATCTGACATCATGCATGGCAGGGCAACATGGAAGTAGCTTTGTGCCAAACTAGGAAGACTCAGGTGTGCATGACATTGAATACAAGGTAATCATTCACCATTGTGATGTAATTATTCAGAGCAGTGTTTCTCATACAGTAACGTTGCCAACATTCAGGCTGGGCAGAATTTCAGTGTCACAACTCAGAGATATTTCCAGAGGACTGTGGTGTGTTGTGCAGATTCAGAGAGACAGCTGACAGTAATCAAGAAGCCTTTCACCAGATTTATTCCAAGATAAAAATCAAATGTTCATCCATTTGTTTTCTTTCCAAAAAGCCCTTGTTCATCATATCTGGAGAAGAACAAGACCACCTCCGCTCAAAACCCAACAAAAACAATTAATTAACAAATGATTGGTGTTAGTCCTCAGGATAAGCATAATTTATACTTTTTAGACTAGTTTGGGTTTTTATTCCAGGTAGAATATAATATGTATACTGTAAATACACACATTGTTTGTTTTATCCCGTCTGTCCAAAAGTCTACACTTGGGGTTGTTCAAAAATGGCATAAAAAAAGAGAACAGGATGCAACCACTTCAAATACAATTAAAGAATTGAAATATTTCCAATTGTAATAATGACATAGACAATCAAGTAACACTTCTTTTTAAACTTTGATATTTACAGCATTTATATATTTGCCACTTTTAACAATTATGTCACAGATCATTACGAGGACATTACATCACAGGTTAGAATCCTGACTTTCTGTGATGGTGGGAAATAACTTGGGTTGGTACTTCCTGGACAAGCAGCAATAGAACTGGTCATAATTTTTGTCAGAAAATTTTAGTATAAACCTAGCCCTTGCCTTGACCCTAACCTTGGAGACTGTATGCTTAACTCCAACCTCTGACAGAGAGAAAAAATAAATAAATTCAATTTTAGAAGGTATACCTGTTTATGACTTTGCAGCTTGGCCAGGAAGTAGAAATCATTTGATTGGCACATAGAGCCCTGACTTGCTAAAACAAACAAACATAAAGGGACAGATATACACCCAGTATAGAAAATTGTCCTAGGCCTAGATTCTCAAAAGCATCTTAGCACTAAAATTATCTTAGTCCAGTGACTTTGTCAATGAAACTAACACAATCCAATACTTACATGCTTCTGGGAAACCAGACCTAAAGTAATAATTTAAAAATAGGCATCGGTATTTACATAGGAGTCTATGCATCATCACAGAGGCAGACACTTTATATTGCACATGAAAACGTCAGGTCTGAAATAGTGTGGTGGAAAAATAACAGCAATGGGAAAACCGGGGGTCAGAAACAGCTTGAGAGAGAGAGAGGTTCCTCCATAAAGAGACGTGTATGCCCTTTAAACTATAGAAACTTGACAATACAAAATATTCAGTCTGTGATGCAGACTGAGGCAGATCCATCCATAAAGACATAAAAATAAAATCAGGCCGATGTATATCCCAGCCCATGTAATGCATACAATTGTCCACTTTACTAACCAATGAACCTACCTACTTCATGCACCCTGATGAGACCTTTTGGAAGAAAATATATATTTGAACCCCCTGATTGCGACATTCTTTCATGCACTAGCATTATCAGGGCTGTGTAAGAGAGGGAAATAATGGTGATGATTGAAGACATTCTAGCAGAGCCCCTGAGCATTGTGTTTACCTCATCTCTGTCAGGATTGGTTGGACCAGACGTTTCTCTACTTGCACCAACTCCTGCTACAGCAAACCCACCGCCTGCCTGTCCTCTCTCTCTCTCTCTCTCTCTCATCTACACACATCCATCCCCTCGTTCCTACACAACTTACATACAGTGGTGTCCATTATAGAAGTCTCCCATCATGCATCTATTCTGTTATCTTACATTAACACTGTAGTGTTCTCTTTCTCAAATATCCTAAAGTAAAACTGAATATGGTGTATTGCAACACAAAACCCATGGTCCTGAAATGGCTGGTTTCTTAGCCATATGAGGCACCATCAAAAAAACACATAATCCTCATTTCCAAGCAATTCCTTGAGGAGGCATCAATGAGGCAGCAGTGCGACAGTAGTGCACTGTTGACGCAAAACAGGGACTTCTATGATGGCTACACCTGTCTAAATTATTAATCATTTTTGGATGAGAACTAAAAAATGGTTGGCTGTCAGATCTGTCCGTCACATGACTGCTGTGCAGATTGATTTTCTTTTGTTTCAGATCATATGATAGAAAGGTGTGAAAGATGACTTCTGCAGTCTTCACACAGGTATTTCACAAATATACATCTTCTGAGCATGGTGATCATTCATTCAACACATTGATAATTAAACTATAAGTCTATAACAAATATACAACATACATACTAAACAGACTCTTTATTTCAATTTTCATATATTAAAAGCTCTAAGAAAGGCAGCAAAGATGCGCAATAAGGCAGATCCATATGACACTCAATGACACTCTCCAAATGACACGCTGGCACATTTACACTTACAGATGAGATGGATCTTTTAAAGGGCTTCGGTTTCATTCTATCTAAAGTGGTTTCACAAGGAAATACACAAAATAAGGGGTGTGGGTGTGAGAAGGGTGGCAGAAAAATAAATTGGGAGTGAGTGATAGTCCGTGAGTGACCTTTGTCTGAGGAGTAAATGCATACTAGATGTGTTGACATGGAACTTAGGATGTGCAGTGTATGTGTGTGTGTGTGTGTGTGTGTGTGTGTTTACAGATGCATGGGGCGGGGTGTGCGGCTTGGGCTAGGTGACACCAACATTGATCACTGATTGTCAAACTGTCCCCCAAACCCAAAAACGAGGAAACGTAAAACTACACACATGAAAGTTAAAATGTAATTAAAGCAAATAGCTCCTGTGTAGAACTTCATGGTCTTGAATTAGTTAAATATACTTTGAAGAGCTGAATACAAAATATTTTTTTGATGATATAAAAATGGACTGCATTAATGCCTTAGCAATGGAGAAATCAACACTGACCCAGATAAGGGGAATAATACATGAGGTGCCCACACAGCATGCATTAAGAAGCATTAGGTGAGGGACTGTAGCGGCTGCTTGTATGGGTGAGCTGCTTGTGTGTGACCACGCACAAAGCTGAGCCATTTAAATCAATATAAGCTGTTATGAAACATTTTACAGAATGTAAATAGCACTTTATGTCACCGTTTCATGTTGAAGTAGTCTTTCTCCGTATGATTTTCTGTCCTGTGTGTCTGTGTGTGTAGATATCCGTGTGAGAGTGTGTGTTTTTACAATCCAAATCAGTATCAGTAATGTATGAATGAACTTGTGGTAAAAATTATGATTTTCCAGTGTAGTTGCTGAAAACGACAAAGTCACTACCTTCTGCTTTCCTGAACTGGAGACAAAGCAACATGTAGCATCTAATCAGGAGTTGTCTTTACTGAATCGGCTCATATGGATCCACTTGTACAAATCACTTGTCTGATTCAACTCGTCTGAATCATCCTGTCCATTCTGCATGGCCTGCTAAGCATCTAAGTGATTGACAGCAGTCTGAGAGACTTCTCCCTCTGAGGTCGCGAAAAAGGTATCTTCACCCTCTTATTGGACCAGAGAAACTTCAAGAACACTCAATGGGTTGCTGTTGTCACTGACCCCCCCCCTCCGCCCCCCTCTCCTTCAACATCATCAAGGCAACCATTGAGGCAGTGGTCATCACTCCCAAAAGCACCCTGGGATTGCAGTAGCTCATATTCTTGGTCCAGGAAGTCTAGGCTGTTGTTGCTAGGCAACCCCCGGATGGTGAACTTGTGGGACACTTTGGTCCACTGCTCTCGATTGGCCGCCACTCTCTCATACAGCTCAGTGGCCCCAGGAAACAATTCAGACAGCAGCCTGTCAGGAAAAGTCAGAGGGCGAGGGTGGGACTTCAGTTAAAGATGTGTATGTGTTTGTGTTACCATAACAACTCGACATCTAAAAGTGTAGTAAGCTACCCACATGATTACTTTCCATCAGAACATCCTCACTATCCCAAAACTGAGAATTAGTCAAAATAATTACATTAATGATAATTAATTACAATTAAAAACGTTTAAATGATAATCATTTCTTTTAGCTTAATTTATTTTGCTTTGCTGTCTTGTCCAGCCCTCATAAACTTCTAAGTCTTAATATGAATCATGTAAAAATCATGTAAAAATTTGCAATTTTATTTCTCGCCCTGTGATCAAAGTTCTTGAAAAATATTTCAATACAAATGTTGGGCCCTGATCTATTGTTAAAGGAACCAGAGGTTAGCGGAAAAGATGCTCTGGGATTTGGTGCTCACTTGTAAATGGGCATGGCGATGTGTTCCATGAAGCTGATCTGTAGTTCTGGGATGTAGGCCTTCTCTCTATCCATCATCTCGCTGGGCCGGTTCCCCATGGCTTTCTCCTACACACACACACACACACACACACACACACACACACACAGACACACACACACACACGCACACACACACACACACGGATGCACAAGTGCAAGCACACATTAGAGACAGAGATGAGTGATGGACTCTGGGTCAGATGCACAGTTATTATAAAATGACATACACTTCCAACTGTCATTGATATATCACACATATCAGTTAACGGCCGGTGTACATTGATACTTACCAGATCCCCTTGAGAGAAGAACTCTTTATAAATCAGCTCCTGCAGACACACAGAAGCAGAAATCTTTACGTAATATATATGTACTGTAAAAAATGCAGATACATATTTTTTTTTATTATACACAATTCATACTCTGGCCAGTGAGAACAATTTTCCACCAGCTGAGACTGCAAAAAGAATAATAGTGAGCTAGTGTAGTTTCCATCCCTGAATACAACAGAAATGTGCTTTAGGTTTTGGAAGTAAGGATTATAGTGCATTGGCTGTAGGTGCCGGGTGTTTGGAGATTTAGGGTGTAGGATTTAGGACAAGGGTCAGAGGTTTGGTGTTGAAAGGGGGTAGACCCAGATTAAACATAATCCTATAGCTGACAGTTTCATGCAATAGGATATCACGGAATATGTGTTGAAAGGTTGTTTCCCTACTGTACAGCTCAGCATTTCATGATCTTTACCCTTTGTTGCTCCCATGGGTAAATATTGGTTGTCATATGTCATTTAAGAACATTTAACTCTACAAAATAACTGCTGGTACGAAGGTAAAACTCATCATGGAATATCATTTCCATTAATAATTATCTTGAGGACTGTGTGTTCAATTTAGCGACATTTTGGGAAATGGAATTGTGAATTGAGAATTTTTTAGACACTGATGTAGACTTTGAACTGACAGCAATCTTGCGCGTGGTCTTCCAGCCCTTGGTCTGGTCTGACAGGTCACACGATGTCATCAGCAGACACAACAGCATGGAGCGGTGGGTCCGACTCTTTGGGTTGTAACCGTCTGAAACACACACACACACACACACACACACACACACACACACACACACACACACACACACACACACACACTGATAAGACTTTCTATGAATAGTAATACTCAAAAGCCACAATGAAGGTTCACGTTAGATTAGGTAAGGTATTTGGTAAGAGGAAATTAAGTTTTTAGTGGCATTTTCACACTGCTGTTGTTACTACAGCATATTGTCATTTTGTGCTGGCTGAACTGTTTCGCAGCCCAAATCTGACAAGTTTCACGGTCTGTGGCGTAAAGCAATTGGCAACTCATTAAGTGGACATTAATGTCTTCAAAGCTTTAACAGCTCAAACGTAATAGAGGAAAACTGAGGAGACTTCCACTCAGGATCACTTATAATTGATTGCATTCGTGCATAGCAAACTCCTGGCCAGGAGGTTATAGCCAATTATATTACACAAGACTGCAGTGAGCAACTGTCTCTTTAGGATTTGAGGGGGTAAATAGTCCAATAAAATCAGAGGAAGGTTATGAAAGTCACTGATGGTACTTGGAGTTTGATTTCAGAGCTATGCCAGAGTTAGTCCGTGCCAGTTGTGTTGTGTTAGCTAGGGAGGTAGCCCTAGGGTTAGGGTTAGGTTTAGGGTGCTTGTGGTTGTGGTTCACAACTTGGGGGTCATCACAAAAAAAGGGTATTTATGATATACAAATATGGTATGCTGTTAGTAACTTTTGGGGTTGCACGTTTTAGAAGATTACAACTTCTAATCTCAATGAACCTGATAAAGGAAAATAAAAATCATAGTTTGGTGTCACAGTTCTGGACATAAGTTCTCACATTAGGGATCTTGAGTGAGTATCCCTCTGCTGTTAGGGGTCGTGACTGAAACAAGTTGAGAGTAAATGCTCTTAAACGTCCCTTCATACACTTGACTGAATTACTGGTACGTACCATCAGCCATCTTCTGAAGGTCCTTGAAGATGCGAAGGTGGTGAGCCAGGTCAGTAGCCAGAATGATGTCTCTCATTAAATCCAACATGCGCTGGTAGTCCTAAAAAACATTAAAAACAATATTAACATAAATATATAGTGATATTACTACCAAAGAGAGAGAGGTAATGTGTTGTTGTGTAGCGGCTTAACATATCACCTTCCTGGAGAACTTATCAAAGATGTTGCAGCCATGGGTGTTCAGAATGGCAATGGCCTGGGCAAAGTGGTGTCTCTGTCGTAGCAAATAAAGCGTGACAGGAAAATACATGAACACATTTGAAAAGGGTATGTTGAGGCAGGATGCAACACAATGTAAAATGCCTTGGCAGATTTAAATGATTGCCAGTGCCTAAGCACCACGTATTGCAGGTGCATCCAGTTTGATGTTTGTCCACTAGGTGTCGTACTAGCACACAAGAGCAAAGAATAGCTCACAGCCAGTGAAGTGGCTTAACCATGAATCTATAAACCCCAGTCAGACAGATGAACAAAAAAACAATTATATTTTCATGTAAAGTCTACAACTATAACGATTCATATCATCTTAGAAACATGGGGAAACTCAATTTCACAAGTGTAAACGTGGGTGAATTGAGTTAAGATTCCACCTTCCCACATCCCTGTGATGTGATGTAAAAGGTTGTAAGTATACCTCCATCACAGATCCCTCTGAGCTGTAGAGAGCAGCCAGCACAGATTGCTGAAAAAAGGAACAGACAGATGAATGAAACCCAGTCCTTTAGTGCACAGAATTGTATTGTATCAAATGACACAAAGCTCGGTATTTTATTACTAGTATTTTTCATCTCTCTTATGAAAGTTTGAATATTAATACATGAAACCAGATGTTTTTGTACTTACTGAACTGTAGGTGTAATACTCCTCTACTTTGTTTCCTGTCTCTGTGGTGAGTTTATCACTTTCCCATTTGTGACGTTAGGAAAATACTTCTTTGAAGATATTATTGAAGTTACATCCAGCACCTTCAGCGTGCTGTGCTGACCTGTACAATGTTTCACTTGGTTGTGTTTATTGGGTTTCCTATATTTCTGCTGGATTTAGGTCTAGACTGTTGTTAGAAAAGCTCATATTATGACTTAATAACTTCTCACACACAACCGTTAGAATTTAATTACATTTTAGGGTTAATGTTTTTATGCAGTGGTTTAATGTTCTTATTCAAGCCACTGATGCCACATTTTTCTCTTCTTATCTTCCCTGTCACTCCATGATATATTATCTAATAAAGTATTAAGTACAAACTTTGTGCGTGTCCTTACCGAGGCGACCTGGAAAGAATTGTTAGTGCCACGATGGTCCAGATCATGGCACATACAGGAGACAAAGAGGGCAAAAATCTCTATATCCCTGGAGAGAGAAAGAGATGAAAGAGGAGGGTAGAGGATCACCAAAACTCATCATTTCCATTATGAAAAAAACATGACCAAACTCAATAGTGGCACAATCTATACTCAAATTCATTTTTTGAAGCGTTTAAACTTTAAAGTATAGGTTAGTGGAATAGCGGTGTATACTTACTCGAGGTAGTTGGACAGGCCTAGGTTTTTGTAGAGCAGGTAGCAGAAGTGTGAGACGGAGAAGGCATGCATCCAGTTGTGGTAGGGAGGGTCTCTGTAGCC
Source organism: Hoplostethus mediterraneus (assembly GCA_034670385.1). Classification (NCBI taxonomy): domain Eukaryota; kingdom Metazoa; phylum Chordata; class Actinopteri; order Trachichthyiformes; family Trachichthyidae; genus Hoplostethus; species Hoplostethus mediterraneus. Next base: position 1,362,400 of record JAXDDW010000010.1, on the reverse strand, counting down.
TTTCTTTACCATCAGACAGAACCTGTCACCAAGACAACGGTTATCATCTACCATCCAACCAGTCACCACTGATACACTCAGAATAAAAAATGCAACATTGAACCACAGACAGGGACAGAGCAAAAAGTACACCAAATCAGAATCCACAGATCAATATATTCCTTCAAAGTAATGTACAGACCACGAAGGATAGGCAGACACACACACACACACACACATGAGCATGCTCGTAGATACAAATTGACTGAGTCGTCAGACCTGGCAAGAGTGTGCAGGTCAATCTTATAAGTGTTGATGAAACCCATGTCTTCAAACATACTGAGGATACCCTGCAGACACAATAAGACAATATTAGAACACGACCACTGCTTCGTTTTCTGCTGCTTTGTTTCTCACACTGTCTTCCTCCCTTCCCCCTCGCTCCCTCTCTTTCTCAGGTTTTCTCTCTTACACTTTTTCTTTCTCTACTTATGACCCTCTTCTCTCTGCACCCCCCCCCCCCCCTTCTCTCTCCTACCATGGGTGTGGTGTCATCAGGTAGGGAGCGCGGCATGTATGTGAACTCAGCGAAGCAGGGGTGGATCTCCATCACTGGTTCAAGTCCTGACACCAGCAGTTTAGTCACCTCCTCCTCCGAAACCTGCAACATGCATTATTATTATAACAATAATAATAATAATAATAAAGTGTCTAAAGAAGTGTTTGTGTGATGTGTAACTGCAATTTTACCTTCATATGGTACATCATCATTTCATTGGCCAGGTGGGATCTGAACTGAGCTTCATGGACCTTCTTGTAGAGCAGAGACTAGAGACACAGACATATCACCATCACTACTAACACCCAACCAAGACCGTTACCATGCATCTTAACTATTATTGTGATAGATACACACTTACAATATGACCATATAGTTCAACAATAACGCCACCAACAGCAAAGCAAAGACACACAACCCAAACATTTTATAACTTGGACAATTTAGACAATCTTGGTTCACATGAAGAGCTCTCTCCAGAAAACCAAGACTCTTTGTCTAACTGCTCAAATAGGAAGATGATCGTGTGGAGTCACAGAAATTTAGTTTGAGCTTTCTTCAAATTTTCAAATGGCACATTCGAGATCATATGATTAACACGTGGATTCTACTTTTCAAAATGCTTTTCTATTGCTCATAATAATCAAAACAATATGGTTCAAATGGAAGCCCGCTTATATTTCGGTACTTCAGGGAAATGCTCTACACCTCCCACACCACACACCATGATACAGAGTGTGCACTGATAAATAATGAATTTGGTCACGTTTTAATGATTAATGAGCTGCCCACAAGGCAATTATTTTTCCAATCAAACATTTTGTAGATGAACTATGAACTATCTGCAGTCAAGGAGCGACTTAATTTGAAGGCGAGAATGTCTTACATTGGCAATAATGATGCAATTATCAGCATTATTGTACTTTGTAGCTATTTTTGTATCTGTAAATAAAGTTATATCAGAGGCATTTTCTCTCTTTCGTTCTCTGTCTTGGTGTCTCCATTTGAATTCAGTCCGTGATATTGATTGAATTAATTTATGAAATCCTTTAAATTAGGATCAATTGCTTTTGACTGCCTGGGTGAGACATGGGCCGCTCCACTGAGGCCAGACAAATCAATCCAACTAGACAGATTTAATCAGTTTTAATTAGTAATTCCACTAAGTTCTGGCGAAGGTGAAGAGGACTGCCACGAACCAGAGCAAGCCGATTCCATGGCCATTGCAAGAAACTTTTTGAAAGGCAGTGAAAGGCAGAGAATCTGAATACTGGGCATCAAGCATGGAGAGGTTGCTGAAGGTCCTGATGGATAGTCGGATAAAAAGGCATCAACATAGCCTCCATAGTAACAACCCTGCTAACAATCTTTCAACGGCTCCCTCTTCCTATTGTCAGTGTCATCTTCATCATCTTCATCACCTTCCTCATAAGCTGTATATAGTAATTCAGCTGAACGTGTGTGAATGGGTCTGCCGCTGTCATACAATACCCAAACACCGTAAAAGCCATTCAGTTCCGTCACAGACTGAATCCCTTTAAATTTCTCTTGAGAGCTTTTCTCCAGCCTGCCTGGAGCATTTCACTGCAATTGAATCGGTTCGTTTGTGCCAGACAGGACCGATCAATCCCAGATACATTATAATTATTTTGTAAACTTTGTTTTATTCTGTATCCATACGGTGAAGTTAAATGTTTTTGGTGAGAAGGATCAATATAATACTCATCATATTGTGTTTTAGGACTCACTTTATTACTATAATAATAATAATAATAATGTATGTTACATAATGAATACTGTTATGTTAACTGGCCAGTATTGTATATAACAAAGCAGTCTGCATGAAGGTGAATGTGGGGGGAGAGACTCACGTGGGCGATGCTGATGCCACAGTAGATGGAGAAGGCTGTGGCCAAGTCCTCATCAAAGCGGTTGAACCACGGCCCATTGGTTTTATTGACCAACTCAGCCACCCCAATCACCTCTGTGAGAGACAGACGGAATGAGGGGTGGGGGTCAGGCAGGGAGGTGGGAGTGATAGAGGGAGGAAAGGAGAGAGGGAGGAAGGAAATGAAGGAAGGTGAGGGGGCGAAAAGGAAAGATGGAGCAAGGGAAGGAGGGACGAACGGAAGGACAGAAAGCAAGGGAGGTAACAATGGAGGGAGAGAAAGAGTTAATAGATAGAAGGAGCGAGGAAGGGAGTGGTCGATGGAGCAAGAGAAAGTTGTGGATCAGGAAAAATGGAAAGTGGCAAGGAGTGAGGGTTTGTGAGGGAGGAGTAGAGGGAGTGTAGAAGCGAGCCAGGGATGAGAAATTGAGGCACAGAATGGGACGATCAGAGGTGCAGAACAGTCACTGAATCAAATAGTCTACTGGCTCAAACTAATTTCACCCTGGAACCACACTCAACTCTCAGGGTCCTACTTTCATGCCAGTGCAGATCAAGCCCAGTGTCCTTGCACTGGCAAAGTGGCAATTTCGTTGGGCGCAAACAGATTTGTCTGTTTGGTAATTTCCCGGCTCGGCATGACATTGCTTGAAATGGACGGGGGACGGTGGGACGGCACACACACAAATAAAACCGGGCGGCACGGTGCAATTTTGATATCAAAATCATTCTTGTGCCTCCGCCTACTCAGAGCACTGGCACTGAACATGGTTGCTGACTGGAATGCTTGCCGCTTGCACTTTTGCATTTTGACATTTAGGGAATACACGGGATATGATGTAATGTATCCCCTGAGCTATTGTGGGAGAGGACCTACAGTTCTTGCCAAGATTATTGGCACCCATTTCATTGTACAATATCTTCTGAAATAATGGGAAATCGAAACAGCCTTCAGGTCTTCCAAACGTTTCTTGTAAAAATAAGCTTCCTGCTCCTTTCTGCTGGCAGTTTCTCCTACTCTTCAATTGCAACCCGCTCCAGTTCTTCAATGTTTGAAGGATTCCTTTGACCAACTGCACATTTCAGGTCTCACCATTGGTTCTCAATGGGACTGAGATCAGACTCATCACTGGCCACTCCAGAACAATCCAATGTTTTCTCTTGAACCATTCCTGGATGTGTTTTGGGTCATTGTCCTGCTGGAGGACCCATGACCTTCGATTGACACCCAGCACCCAATGGTGCCAATAATCATGGCCACTTTTCAATTTTGAAACCATAAAAGATTTTTTCTTTTATTTTAAGTCTTATTGTTTGAGCATGTGGTGTTGTAAATTGTTATATGAATGTGTGAAGTTGATGTTGTTGTTTCAGAAGGTATACATACATACATTTACAAATGCCCCCTAGCTGGGATGTTAGAGGAAAAAGGGCTGAGTCATTGCTGTTATCAAGTGGGCACTACTACACTTTGGGAATTGGGATAAAATTGACTTATATGCACATTGGGAATGTACATGAGTGAAATAATTCATCATTCCTACCGTTGTTCTCATCTTTGATGGGGAAGCAGAGGATGTTGCGAGTCTTGAAGCCGGTGCTGTCGTCCACTCCACGGTAGAAGAGAGGATGGGAGTAGGCGTCCTTAATGTTGAGGATCTGACCAGTGGTCGCCACGTGGCCTGCAATACCCTGATCTGCTGGGATACGGAACTCCTTCTGCACTCGTACAAGCACACACAGACACACACACACACACACACACACACACACACACACACAAAATGTCTTCATGTACATCATTGTCATCATGAAATGCATTAGTTCGTAAAGATTAAACAAGTGAGTGTGTGTGTGTGTGTGTGTGTGTGTGTATTTGTGTGTCTTGGTTTGAGCGTGAGTGTGTGTGTGTGTGTTGTACCTCCTCATCACTAACCACGCCCCCATCAAACACCTTGGCCACCAACTCATGGCTGAGACGATCCAGCAGGAATACAGAACAACTAGGGAACACAGCGAGGGAGAGAGAGAGAGACAGTTGAATCAAGAGTTGAATGACTGAGTGAGTGAATCTTTATTGGAAATGTATTTTTTATTTTAATTTTGTTTCATCTTATTTTATTGCATCTTAATTCATTTCTTAACCTTTATTAAAAGAGGCAAGTCAATTGGCAAATTGCCAAATGATAGCCTTTGCAAATGAGGATTAAGGGATACAGATGTTATTACAATTTAAAATATACAGACACACACACACACACACACACACACACACACACACACACACACACACACACACACACACACACACACACACACATCCCTTTGAGGATCAATCAGAGAGCTTACATCTCTGCATCACTGAGGTTCCTGGCCTCCACTATAATTTCCTGCAACAGCACTGACACATCATCTACAAGAGTCAGAGAGAGAGAGAGAGAGAGAGAGAGAGAGAGAGAGAGAGAGAGAGAGAGAGAGAGAGAGAATCGTAGGCATTACACAATGGAAGAACAAAGAAATGAGATACAAAACAGAGAAAGAGAAACAATAAAAGAAAAACAAAGAGAGCAAAGCACAGAGAGACAGGACCAGAGAGATTACATAGTATTGGCAGATCAGCAGTACAAGCTGATATGAGCTTTTGCAATCATCAATTTGTTTGCCAGTGGATAAAACCTCCCTCTGTCCCTTTCCTGATCCTAGCAGTGTATTGTTAGTCTTTGTTGTTGAGAGTACACATGACGCTCTACATGTGTACTCTCATGTGAATTCACCTTTAGGGTCAAGAATATGCTATTGAATTAAGTTGAACCCATCGTTTCAGAGAGCTATGGCTTAAATATAGGCCATTAAAACAAATTGTCCCACAACCATTGCAATAAGAAAATGTGAAAATGCAGCCAGATAAAGAGAGTGTGAGAGAGAGAGAGAGAGAGAGAGAGAGAGAGAGAGAGAGAGAGAGAGAGAGAGAGAGAGAGAGAGAGAGAGAGAGAGATACAGATACCAACGAAGAAAGACTTACCCAAGTGTGTGAAGAGATTCTTGGCCACTTGTAAGAGCGCCTACATACAAAAAAAAGCAGTGGACTTGAAGAGCTCCTTACATGACAGCCTCATGCATATATGAACATGCAGTCATGTGTGTGTGTGTGTGTGTGTGTGTGTGTGTGTGTGTGTGAGAGAGAGAGAGAGAGAGAGAGAGAGAGAGATTGTCTGTGTTACCTGGCACTCCACTTTGAGTTTCTGTTCTTTCTGGAAGGCCAGGGTTGAGGTGAGGACAGTGGAAGTATAGCAAAAACAATGTTGGATGGCATGCTCATCTGCCTCTGTGTATCTGCAGAGGAAAACACACACACACACACACACACACACACACACACACACACACACACACACACACACACACACACACACAATCTGCATTTGTAAAAGGCACGTAGGCTGCCAAGGGATTTGTGTTCCCTTGCAGCTGTAATACACTTCATGCAAAACAGTAGACATTCAAATCATGTGCTATCATCATTATCAAACTTTTGACAACTTTTGTTATTGTTATTTTTTGTTGTGCATATGCTGCTATTAATATATATTTTAAGACCTGTAAGGTAAACAAGATGTAATGTTTGTTAACCACGATTCACAGATGTGTTGAAAAGTGCCCACCTACTTTCGATGTTTAACTGAATTTCCAAGAAAGTTTACATTTTGAACAGATTGAGCCGAGAGGGAATTGACCCAAACTGTGGTTTCCTGCAAGTAGTGAATGTGACGGTCACTCTGCTTCAAAAGCAAACTGTGTGAAGTTGACAGCATTAAGCAGTCAAACAGAGTGATGGCTGAAGTGCTCATGACCACAGTATGTCTGGCTGAGTGACGCTAACGATGGCCTGCAGTTAGTGTTCCTTGCCTACAGAGGGCAGTGGCGCATTACTCTGTTGATGGCAGGAGCACAGGGCAAGTCTGCCTGCCAGCGTGATCAATGTGCAGTTGAATTACATAGAGGATCGTGTTTCTACAGAGTGTGACCATTCTGTCCAGCTTGGACACAGACAGTATGTTTGCTTAATTTTTACAAGGACAAATACAATCACAATGACAGAGTGGAAGTATTTTCAAACTTCTTTGTATCAGAATATTTAACTAACAATAGCAACATTTCATCAGCCAGTTAGCACACATGGGTTTGGTGTGGTTGCTCAGCAGTAGTATTTTCATTAGTACCTAGCAAACATCAAACTACTATGGCCACCCTAACCATGCTGCTAAGCTGATACTGTGAATGCTGTAGGATGAGCCAAAAAAGCTTTAAGGAAATTTTCACCACTAAAACTTTCCCCATTAGTCACCTTATCCTTGACTGAGCTCCATAAAACTCAATTTCTGTAATCCTTATCTTGCAGCTATGGGAACATGCTTACCATAACATCATCATTTCATGTTGCATACAACATCTTCTTCATCTACTTCAGCTACACCCCAACTTGCTGTATCAACAGGTTATGCAGTTACACGTTTCAAACAAAAGATGTTTGTGACGGTTTGTGTGTGATGTTTTTGAATTTATGTGTTGGGACCCAAAATGAGTTATGGGCCTATTGCTGGCGTGTCCAAACATGCCAAGAGTAACAATATGTTCCATGCAAATGGGCCCCAGGGTAAGAGACTAAATTACTCAACGGGGGGCCAAGCAGGAAGTTTCAACCAACATGAATATAGATGCAGTATCTATATAATGCAGGGATGTATCTTTTAGAGATATGGCCCTACTATAATCTGGATGAGTGTGCTTTGAGCCAAAGATAGATTTATCACACTTTATGCACAGTTGGGACCATAATCCTGCTGCTGTTACTATGGTAATGAGATGCCAGCTCTGTCATCAGTGCTGCTGGCAGGGGGAGAAATTATGGGATATGATCCTTTCTCATCTGTCTTAGTCTGCAGAGAGAGAGTGAGAGGATGCGAAAGAGCAATGTGATGTATGTGAGTGCATGGATCTGTGTAAAATGTGTGTGTGTGTGTGTGTGTGTGTGTGCGTAGTTAGATGATTTAGAAAAAGGAGATAGAAGACACTAATCTCCCAGCACTTTAATATACATAGAAACAGAGGGCATAGATAGGGTTAGGGTTAGATAAATATACAGATAGATAGCAAGCACGCACATACATACACGCACATACACACACGCATGGACATAAACACACACACAAATGCGTGCCAAGACATGGTGGCTGAGCAGACAGCCAAGCCGCCTCAGCCTTGCTGTTAGACTCATGACCTGACTGTAGATCATCACGTAGCCATCTGCATGGCCTCTCTCTCTCCCTCTCACACACACACACACACACACACACACACACACACACACACACACACACACACACACACACACACAGATGGGGAGATTTGATACAGGCTCAAAGGGTACGGCCTCCCTTCATGAAGGCTATACAATACATGAGAACAGATTTCAGCAGAACAGGAAGAGAAAACAGCACCACAATCTCCATTGTCCAAATCTCCATTGTCCCCCCCCCCCAACCTCCTACTGCCAGAGAAAACTTTATATCGCTACACGTTTTATGAATTAAGCAAAGCAGCCTCATTTTCAGACTGACAACACTGCACTTTAAGTATATTTAAGCAATAACCCATGAGAGGCTACAGTGATATTGGCCTGTTAGGCAGCACACAAACCCATTTTATGAAACAGCACACTTTAATCAAATAATTGATTGTTCAAGATTTCTTTTTAGTTTTTAATCAATAATAATTCATGTTACTCTCCTGACACCAATATGGTTCTTGAACAGTAGCTAAGTGATGTGGTTGCTAAGCGACACATAAGTAACAGTACGAGTGGTGATTCTTTGGTTAGCTCATTTATATGTAATTCACTTTCATGTTGTCATAGTGTTTTACAACAAGTTTAAACATGACTCAGCACATCAGAACTGAACAGGACTGAAACCATCCATTTTATAAAATAGGTTGTGAATGGGTTTCATTTTGGCCTGTGGTGTGAACTATACTCATACATAAATGGACTGTGAAAACATATCATTTGTGAAAAGGAAGACACACACTAACACATACCTCTGTCCGCCCTGCTTGTTGAAGGCGCACGCTAGCGCCACCTACCTGACCAGTGGCCCTGCTGGTTACCGGGACACAGAGCATGGAGGCGATCTCACAGCCCAACATACTGGACAACTGTCTACGCTCCTCCTGCAAAGGAGGTGGGGAGAAAGGGAAGGAGGGAGGCGGTACAGATGAAGAGGTAAAGAGACAGAGAGATAACAGATTAGATAGATAGATAGATAGATAGATAGATAGATAGATAGATAGATAGATAGATAGATAGATAGATAGATAGATAGATAGATAGATAGATAGCAGATTAGATAGATAGATAGATAGATAGATAGATAGATAGATAGATAGATAGATAGATAGATAGATAGATAGATAGATAGATAGATAGATAGCAGATAGATAGATAGATAGATAGATAGATAGATAGATAGATAGATAGATAGATAGATAGATAGATAGATAGATAGATAGATAGATAGATAGATAGATAGATAGATAGATAGATAGATAGATAGATAGATAGATAGATAGATAGATAGATAGATAGATAGATAGATAGATAGATAGATAGATAGATAGATAGATAGATAGATAGATAGATAGATAGGTAGATAGGTAGATAGATAGATAACAGATTAGATAGATAGATAGATAGATAGATAGATAGATAGATAGATAGATAGATAGATAGATAGATAGATAGATAGATAGATAGATCACTCCTTACCGCGCTGATGTCCTGAAGCGTGATAGACTTCTTCTTCTCAACAACCTGACCAAAACGCCCAAACATCAGCTGAACAGAGAGAGAGAGAGAAAGAGAGAGAGAGAGAGAGACAGAGAGAGACAGAGAGAGAGAGAGAAATTAGTCCAAATATCCCACCCTGGGTGTGCGGCATGTGTCTTGATATCTCTCCACACCAAGCATTATCAAGATTTCACAAATCATTTAGCCTGGGGCACCCAGTCTGTTCAAAGCCTGGTGAAACTGTGTGGTGGTGACACTGAATCTGACTCGTGGCAGGAGACACAACGACAGAATTTCTTCTTAGACCCAGAGGAAGTGATTAGTTCTCTTTATTGGAACCCATGCTGTGGATTATACAACTTATTCTATCGTGTCAAGTGAATCTTCACACAGGGTTGCAGGGAAAGCTGTTTTAAGTTTAATCTATTAAAAATGACTTTCTCCCTAAAATTGTATTCAGCTACATAATCTATTAAATCACCCCAAGGTCTCCAGTACAATTAAAACAAATAAACGAATGAAGATAAAAGAAGAAACAAAAAATAGACAATGAACAAATGAATAAGTAAATGATCTGATGAATGTTTGAAGTGATGAATGAATACATTGAGGAATAAATGAAAGAATGACGAACGAAGGCATGATCAAACAAACAAGCAATGAATGTGTGAACAAACAAATGAACGAACGCTGAATGAACAGACAAGCAAACAAATGAATACATGGGATGGTTGAACAATTAAATGAATACATAAATAGCTTTGCTGGGCTCACCGGGAAGCTGATCTCCTCCTCCAGGACCTTGTCTCCAACTACCTGAAGGTCACAGGGATTAGGGGTCAGAGGTCAATCGAAGGTTAACAGTCACAAGGCTAATTACTCTCTGGTGGTCTATTACTATGAACTTATTATTATTATTATAGTGTGTGTGTGTGTGTGTGTGTGTGTGTGTGTGTGTGTGTGTGTGTGTGTGTGAGAGAGAGAGAGAGAGAGAGAGACCTGGCAGAAGAGCTGGTGGTTGTCTTCAGACACCAGTAGGAGACAGCAACACTGTGACTGTGTCTGTTGCTGCAGCTGAGGAGGCAAACACACACACACACACACACACACAGAGAGAGAGAGAGAGAGAGAGAGAGAGAGAGAGAGAGAGAGAGAGAGAGAGAGAGAGAGAGAGAGAGAGAGAGAGAGAGAGCGAGAGAGAGTGAGTATATATATCAGTCCTGAAATAAAATATAAAAATCTCTTTTATCTTGAAGCATCTTTATCATCTCTTTTCCAAGATGTATATCCAGTAATTTTCAATGAGAAGTTAAAAATGATCATACAAACATACATACTAATTATGAGTAGATCTCAATAACGTGGCTATAAGTAAGTGTCAAGAGCCTAATTTACAAAAATGTTCTTGGACCTCATCGTGGATTTCATGAGTGATCATTTAAAAATGAAAACCCAATAAAAATGATGCATTCATACCTTGAAGTCAGAGAGAAAACCATTCCAAATGACTGATTGTGGCATAAAGATCAAGGTTTTGCCTTGAATTTGAGCTCTCCTGGACTAAGTCACGAGAGTGTCTATTTGTATTAGGCCTGGACATCAGGGCGTGTGTATGCATCTCACATCTCTGATGCTCTGCTCTATAAGTCCTGTAGTGTTGCAAACAATTCCCTGCTGCTATCTGTGATGGGAAACATTCACATTCACAATCACAGCCTTGCACACACACATGTAGAGACAAATTAAGACGCAAATAGGCACAAATCGGCATAAACACAAAAACATACATGCAAATGCAAGCAGAGTTAAAACAGCAGCGTTTACTCAGACAACGTTTTTCACTATAATCCAGAGAGCTGGATGGTGAGCAACCAGGACAGGAATAAACACAATCCCCTGCCAACACACAGAGCATGCACACACACATGGGCACTTGCACAAAACATGTCAGTGCACCCACATATAATAATAAACCCCTCCACCCCCTTTCCCAAATACTGCTAATCCCTAAGCAACCGCCCCAAGCACTTCCCATCCCACCGCCGGTTCTTCAGAAGCAGCAGTCTCCCCTCCCTTTCCCCTCTCCATCCTCTCCATCCTCTCCATCCTCTCCTCCCTCTCCCCCTTCCCCTGTTACAAGTGTAACAATAAACACGCAAAACAAATCATGTACCGATTCAAAATACATTTGAAAAATCCCTCCAGTCCCTTTGCGCCACCACCCTGCCCTCCCCCTCCCTCAGCTGCAGGAAGAATCGTACAGATGTAGCCATACAAGGCTTACATGCCTTTTACATGCATGCTGCGCTGCTGCTGTACTGCTGCTCTACCCCAAGATCACAAAATCACACCTGGATGTGTGTGTGTGTGTGTGTGTATGTGTGTGTGTGTGAGTGTGGTAGGGGGAGGGAGGGGGGGGGGTAGTAGCTTAGGTACCACTGTGTATAGAGTCAAGCTTCTCTTGAGCTCCACTGGTCCCTTTGATGCAATATAACCTTCAAATCTCCTCTCTCTCCTCTTTCTCTCCGCCCTCTCTTTTTCTTTCCATCTCACGTTTTCTTTATCTGTGAACAATTCCATGCATTAGTATTTTAGTCATTATGCCACATAGAGCTAGAAGCTAGAAGATATATACTCTATGTACTTCACTCTCTCTTTTACTAGCACCCGGTTCCCAGCCCCTCCCACCCTCTCACCTATATTCCTCCCCCTCTCTCTGATCCCTATCTACCCCTCTCTCTTCTCTTTTCCTCTTTTCCACAGGGAGTGTATCAATGGGGCGGGAGGGTGGGGGGGGTGATACAATGGGAGACTGATGAAGCGATAGTGTGATAAACAGGTAATGGTACAGGGAATGAGGGGGGTGGGGGGGCGGTCAGCGGGAAGGATTTCATGTTTTGCGTGTGTGTGTGTGTGTGTGTGTGCCTATGAGTGATCTCCACCACTTACATAATTGATGACTTTGAGCTGGAGAGAGGCTGCATCAAGGTCATACAGCTCACCTAAGAGAGAGAGAGGGAGAGAAAGAATGACAGCAGAAAGATGAGAGAGAGGGAAGGGCAGATTGGCGTAGCGAACAAGGGAATGCAGAGCATGTAGGAAAGTGGACAGAAAGCAATCCAGGGGGGGCATGCAACATGACAGAGAGGTCGGGGAAGGGTGCAAAAGAACGAGTGAACAGAGGGACTAATAATGAAGACAAGACAAGGGATGGAGGGCTGACCAGACTACAGATGAAGACAGAGAACTAAAGAGTTGGACAGGGAAGCAGAAAGACTGAAGGGAGGAGGAGATGGAGGCTGGGAAAAACGGAGGTGATTCGTACTTATTGACAATTACCAGGGAGTAAACAATGTTGGCGTGTGCCGGTATGTATATGGATGTGTGCACATGGGCAACATCAGCTAGTCAGTTCCATTATTCATGAGATTTTAAACGGCGTTTTTGCGAACCGCTCTGTTTTCACACGGTAACTGTCACACATTCCTGGTGCCATTGACAGAACCCATCTAAATTCATAGAGCTTTTAATCCAGACGGGCTCACTCTATTACCGTGCCCAAACCTCGCACACACACAGGAGGTTTGTGTGTGTATCTGTGTCATATGTGAGGGAGATATAAGGTGTGTATGTATATGCGTGTGTGTGTGTGTGAGACAGAGTGAGAGAGGGAGGTAGAAGGTGTATTTAATGGATATATATCTATAAGCAAAGAAATACTTATAGCAGGTCAATTCTATGTTGACAGCATCATTTAAGAAAATAATTCTGGTTTCAAGCTTTGGTCTGTGTGTGTGTGTGTGTGTGTGTGTGTGTGTGTGTGTGTGTGTGTGTGTGTGTGTGTGTGTGTGTGTGTGTGTGTGTGTGCGCATACCACAGATCTGTAGAATGTTGCGGTCCAACTCGCAGTAGTCCTGGTCTGAGACATTGAGGCGAAGCAGTGCATTTTGGGTTTGTATAGGGGACGGGCTGAGGGGAGGTCTCTGGTAGGATGTCTGAATAGCGCGGACACGCACACATGCTGCTGAGGCCTGGGATACCACAAACACGCGAGCACACACACACACACACACACACACACACACACACACACACACACACCAATCCAGAGAGAAACGGAGAGTGTTTAAGAGAAATTTAGCAGAAAAAAGGTCAATTGCACCAGCAGCTTCATATAGGAGTTCCTACTGAGCACTGGGAATAGTGGGACACTATTTGTGTGTGTGTGTGTGTGTGTGTGTGTGTGTGTGTGTGTGTGTGTGTGAGAGAGAGAGTGAGAGAGATAGAGAGAGAGCTTACATGTTTCTCCAGCACGTTAAGATGCAGTTCATCCTGATCAGATAGTGGTTTACAGCCAACCTGTGACAGACACACACACACACACACACACACACACACACACACACACACACACACACACACACACACACACAATGAAAAACAATTAACTGTGTATTCCAACGTTCTGGAAACACCCCCCTCTATGCCACCACCTCACAACTCCCTTTTACCCTCGCCATCTAATGCCTGCCATCAACCTAGCACTAACCTAGCCTTGGTTAGCCTTGACCCTAGCCTTGACCTAGCATTAGCCTAGCCATACCAGTACAATCCTGCCTAACTGATACATCAACACAACTAGACAACACAGCTAAACAGTGTGTGTGAGTGCGACGGGAGGGGAGGATTCGAACCCTGTGTAGGTAAGGGGTGGGGGTTGTGATAAATACATAAATACACTGTAACCTTCTACCAACTCACCAAAGGAGCGGCATTGAAATAATTAATAGGGATTTATTTGGTGCACGTACTTTTGAACTGACTGAAACCCCATGCCCTTGAATGCAATGCTACCTGCCCAGCTCAGTGGATAAACTTGGAGAAGTACATTAGGGCTGTCAACGAATATTCTAAATTCGAATATATATTCGAATAGTTTAAAAAAACTGAAATTCGAAGGTGAAAATTTATATTCGAATGTGGAAAAAAACACCCGCGGTAGCAGAGGCGGCTGTCTGCTTTTCGATTGGTCACGCCACAGAAGTCGCACTGTCTACAGCTTCACTGCTGAAAGTTGACTTACATGGAAGATGGCAGAAAGTGCAGAGCCCAACTCGACTGCAGCAGAGAAAGTTATTTTAACCCGAAGGTGACGCCCCCCCCCCCCTTTTTTTTTATACAAGCACCAAGAATGTAAGTAGCCTTTTTTGTTTTTAATAGCACTTTATTTTTTATGGACCTCAGGGGAAAGGTTCTTTGTCACATTTCTCGGAATTGTGTGCCTCATTTTCTTTAACGTTACGTTTCTTTAACGCATAGCTCACTCGGAGCGTTCAATGTCGGTAGGCCTATACTGTAAAACTTAAATTAATGTTAATAATATTTGTTTCAATCAAGAATCGCGACCTTAAATTGCGTGCACAAAAATCTTGATCAGCACTCAACATTTGTTGATTGTTGTTGTTCATTTAAACCGTTATGCGCAGAGAGCGTGAGGATGCGGGAGAGAGAGAAAGAGTGCGTGCGAGTGAGCGAGAGTGAGGTCTGCTGTCTTGACCATTAGTTGATTTACTTGTTTTTGTGTACGTAATGCGTTGTCAAGTATGTTTCAACTTAAATAAACTACCTATACAATTAGTTATGTCTCTTTGTATTAATTTGTCCTGTTATTGACGTAATGCGTGTCATTGACAAAATGCGCAACCAGATATTCGAATAGTTCGAATATATGTGATTTTTTTAGAGGGAATATTCTAACGTCATTTTTGAGCAATTTTGACAGCCCTAAAGTACATACGTATGTACCAAGATCATGCTCATCATCTGCTCGTAATTCCATCCGAACCACCTCCAGGACCATCAGTGTGCTATTATGTTAGCTGTGTTGACTTTCAACAGAAACACACTGTTAGAGAGAGAGAGACTAGAAGCAATGGTGTAGCCCTGCAAGTGAATGAAGATATCCCTGTGTGCAAAAATATGTAAACTCCTTCAGTCAGTAACGTTGTGGCACCTCCTTCAGCAGCGATGACTTGGAGTAAACGTCTCCTATAACCACTGATCAGTCTCTGGCATCTTCCTTGAGGGATGTTCTCCAACTCTTCCTTACAGAACTCGACCAACTCAGTGATGTCTGCGGTTTCGCATGAGCAGCCGCCTCAGGTCCTAACAGCATCTCAGTTTCTCCAGCATCTCCAGATTTAGGTCAGGACTGTTACTCAAAACACCAACACTTCTTCCTGAGCCATTCTTTGGTAGATTTGCTTGAATGCTTAGGATCATCATCTTGTTGAACAGCCACTTTCAGCCCAGCTTCAGCTCTCCGCCTGACGGCCTGACGTTCTGTTCACGAATTCTCTGGTTTCCCTCAGAATTCATGGTTCCCTTAATGATGCCGAGTCGTCCAGAGGAAGAAAAAAGCCCACACCATGACACTCCCATCACCATGTTTGACACTTGGGAGAAGATTATTTTGGTGGTGGACAGTTTTCGGTTATCGCCAAACATCAATTGTGACCAAGCAGCTCAATTCCAGACAACAGACTTCCAGGAATCTTCAGGTTTGTCCAGGTTGTCTCAGGCAAACTGAAGACAGCAGCAGCTTTGTTCTTTCTAGACAGTATAAGCCTCTTCCTCTGTTGTGTTAAATGCTCTCTATTTGTATATTATTTGCCTCACAGTGGACTGATGGAGCCCAAATCTTTTTGATATGACTTTCTAACCTCCTCCAGACTGATGCTCACTCACTCCTCTCTCCCTGAGGTCCTCTGCGGTCTGCATAGTGTTTTTCCTTCACCTGCATGGTAACACCAAGCTGACCTGGTTTCTCACCTGTATTTATAGTGCCACACAAACTCCTTCCCAAACATCTGACCTTTGATTGGTTAACTTCATACCCAACTATTTACCACCTGACTCTACTTACCAACTTGATTTAACTAATGCAAGAGGAGGTTCACTTATTTTTGCACCTGCACTAATTTTATTTTAAACAATTTTCATTTTACTGCATAGCTGAAAGTGTGTGTGCGTGTGTATAAAATAATAAAATCTCTGAGTGTGTGGGTGCATGCATGCACTCGTGCATGTTCAGGTTCATGAATTGTGTGTGTGTGAACTCAGCCATGGAGACTGTAGTGTATTGGCTGTGTGTATGACCTTTGACCCTGAGGGCAGCAAGTCGCAGGAGGAGCTGCAGCTCATGGGTAATACATACTCCCTAATGATTCCCTCTAATAGGGAGAGGGGTGGGGTGGGTTGGCGGGGGTGAGGTTGGGGGGGGCAGATACAGGAATAAGGACCTTCTGCTCTCCATGCAAATATCTAAACGCCATGGGACAAAAGGAAGGATGGAAGATGAAAGGATAGTGACGGAGAGAGATAGACAGACAGACAGACAGACAGACAGACAATAACTCACCAGTAAGACAGAGATGGCCTTGTCCTGCTCCTGGTCCAAGATAGGAATAACAAGAGCTGAAAGAAAGAAAGAAAGAAAGAAAGAAAGAAAGAAAGAAAGATTGAGGAGCAAGAAAGAAAGAAAGGAGAAATATACATTAATTTTAAAAGGCTTAATGCATTCATTCAGACAAAATGGACTCTTGGCCCCCGTACAACACGCTGTTTATTTATCCTTTTCTTGTATTTTTCTTATCCTTCTCTCTCTCTCTCTCTCTCTCTCTCTCTCAATCCAATTTGTTCTCGCTCCATGGTCTGCAGGAGGAATGAACAAGGAAAAAAATAAACCTAATCTCCTTGCATAACTGTATTTTTTTCAATTTCTTTTATTTTTCTGCTCTCTGTCATTTGTTCTGCTCATAGATTTAGCGAGAGAGTAACAGCAGATCCTTATGGATCAGAAAATGATAATGTTGTCATGGAGATGAGGGTTGGTGCATGTCTGGACAGCACATGACAGCACACAAGGGTGACATATACCCAAACCAATGCTTATTTCCACAACAACATTATCAAATGTTCAGTGGTATTTATTGATTGGTGTGGAGCCCAGAGATAGCTGAGTGGATAAGTGGTGAGCCGTCTCTCGTGTGTCTCCCTTTCTACTTTTCGCAGTCTAGATAAAAACAAAAATTGTTGATTTGAATGTGAATGCTTGTTCTGTTTATTATAACGCTTGCATTTGTTATTGCATAGACCTTTCATTACCTGTTCTTGTCTCTTTACTGATACCTCTCCCTCTGCAATCATACTCTCTTGTTCACTACTTCTCTCTCCTCCCACATTCTCCCACTTTCTCCTCTTCGATATATACACTCACACATACTCAAATGTTTGTACGCATTTACCTACGAAGCAACATCTTTTATACACTCCCTACTCACAAATATACATATTATATATAACCTCTTAAACACACACACACACACACACAGACACGCACCTCTTCTGTGTGCTGGTAGGGGTGTGGCAAGGCAGATTCTATATTTTTCTGGCAGCTCGGATGGAGGCAGGCCGGCAAACTGACAACGCTTCAACTGGTCCACAATGCTCCTGATAGACAGACAGATAGACAGACAGACAATGGGGTGATGAGAAAGACAATTATTTGCATTAGTCAGTGAGTGAGAGAGAGAGAGAGACAGAGACAGAGAGACAGAGAGAGAGAGAGGCAGACAAATTATCTGGTAGACACTGGAGAGGGAATTTGGAAGACAATTGGACTGGATGGAAAAACAATTGCCAGCATTACTAAAACAGACACGTTGCGTTCATTGATACTAACCAAAACAAAAAGTGTCTCTGAATAGATCATTATTCATTGTGAAATCATACGCACCCAATACAGCTGTATGTGTGTGTGTGTGTGTGTGTGTGTGTGTGTGTGAGAGAGAGAGAGTTTTTGTGTGTGTGTGTGTGTGTGTGTAACTGCTGGCCAGGTGTGGAGCCAGGCATGATAGTGTCGGGGGGTTTCATGTGTGTGTGTGTGTGTGTCTGTCTATTATCTTCTATGCAGAGGGCAGCTTTCTCATGCTCAAATATAAAAGACATAAAAGACACAAACACGCATACATAGCCACGCACAC
The DNA here is from genome assembly GCA_034670385.1 of Hoplostethus mediterraneus. NCBI lineage: Eukaryota > Metazoa > Chordata > Actinopteri > Trachichthyiformes > Trachichthyidae > Hoplostethus > Hoplostethus mediterraneus. The sequence continues at coordinate 1,344,086 of JAXDDW010000010.1, read as the reverse complement.
ACACACACACACACACACACACACACACACACACACACACAAACCTGTGTGCTCACATACACAAGATTGATTGCCACAGAAAAGCATGCATACACAGATATGGCAATGTTTTAACACACACACACACACACAAGTAAGCGCACACACACTCAGATTGCATGAATGTGGATAGAAACTAGAGAGAAAATACTCTCACACTCCTGAATTGACAGAACCACGTCACACAACAATCGACTCTACACCCCTGCAGCCACACACACACACACACACACACACACACACACACACACACACACACACACACACACACACACACACACACAGGCACGTAGCAGGGGGTCATTCCATTACACCCTCACAGAGTTTGAAACTTTCACATCCTTGCGTTCAATTCTCTGCAAGGTGCTTTGGTTCAGGGTGAGAAGCGTCCATTTATTTCAGCTCACTGAAGAATATTCTAGATGTTTTCACTGCTGGCTTGTGTCGCTGTTACAGTGCAGTGCCAGTGCAGTGTTCCTGTCAACTGACACACTAAATTTGTTAACACGTGCGTTTTAGCAAACTGTGGATGTTGTCCTCATGTATGTAAGTAAGGTATTTTCTGTATTAAGTGAAGTCTTGCAAATAATTTAATGGGCATGGCCAATAATGAGTGTAATCCCTCAGATATGTTTGAACTGTCTAATGCATTTTAAATGCTAGAGCTTCAAACTAGCCATCATTTTATTGTATGCACACTGTAGAACATGTGCTGTCAAATCCTCATGTTTGGTCTTGTGTACGGTGTATAGTCTTGTGTATGGATAATCTGATGGGTGAGTGATATACACTTCTGCCTCTAAAGAGACCAACAATTGCTGTAGTTTGTGTCAGTTTTACCTGCAGGCTTATTCTTGTATTCTTGTTTTATTGCAGTTTTATTCCAAAATGAGATATCTACCATAGTAAAAGGTACTACTCTTAGATGAATGCTGTCTAGACTTTACATGACATTGAATTATTAAGTAAAACACAGGTAATGGCACCATTTAGATGGAAATATTTCAACTGCTACTGGAAATAAAATCTATTTCACTGTGACTGTGACTGCAGCTGTATTTTGTATTTTAAAGCTATTTCTACATCTTTTAAACCTCTAATTTTAAAACCTTAAATTTTTTATGAGCAGCAGTTTGTTTGTATGGCTGTTGGTGTGTATGCACAGATAAACAATTGTGGTCATTGTCTTGTCTGAAACTGGATTCCTCTGCAGCACTCATTTTGATGTGTGTGTGTGTGTGTGTGTGTGTGTGTATGTGTGTATCAAGGTCCTGTTAATAGGCTTGTATTAGTAGATCTGCTGGAGTGAGGCTCAAACAAAGTGGCCTTGTGCCTCTAGGAGAGCTTCAGTGAGTGTACGTGGGTGTTTGTGTCTGTGTGTATGCCAAGGTCCTAATAACAGGCTTATATAAGCCTGTGAATTGAATGGAGACCAATACAAAGTGGCCTGTAGCTCTGCCAATATCCCCACTACCTCTGGCCTCCATGCAGCACAAATATGTGTGTGTGTGTGTGTGTGGGTGTGCATGTATATTTGTGTGTGTGTGTGTGTAGTGGTGAGGTGTCGGGAAAGGGTTCTTGTCTGACAGGCGGACAGTTTCATCAATAATGTAGTGTTGGTTTTTGCCAGCACATGGCCAGCAGTAGCAGCAGCGCAGGTTTGTAGAGCTTCAGAGAGCACTTAAGAGAGGAGAGGATCACTGTCTCTCACTGAGAGACCCAGGAACTGTCACCTCCGCTGTTAGCCCTCTAACGCCTCCACAGGGAGAGGCACTGAGGGCGCGAGGGGGATCGGGGGAAAAAGGGTAGGGGCAGAATAGTAGAAAGATTTAGGCTACGTCCACACTAACGCGTTCACTAAGGCGCCGTTTTTACCCCCCAAAATGGAGCTTTCCAAAAACGCTCTCCTACATGGTTAAATTTGAAAATGCCGACCCCCGGGACTTTTGAAAACGTGTCACTGTCACTACTCCAGACGAGCGGCCGAGTGGTCTGCGCATGCACATGGAAGGAAGTTTTTGGTGGTCTAGTGTGGGTGGCGAGCTTTTCGAAAACACTAGATCTGAAAACGCCCTTTTCAAATTGAAACGGCTTAGTGTGGATGTAGCCTCAAACACATTCTGTTCAGCCCTCCATGTGTCTGTAGGGAGAGAAAAGAGGGAGAGAGAGGGACTGATGCAGAAAGGTGGGAAAGTGGGCATTAAGACAGGGAATGGGAGTGTCAGAGAGAGAGAGGGGATGGAGAGAGGGTGAGTAATAGTGCAATATGGGGAAGACGGAAGCAAGTGGGAGGAAGACAGACATCTGGAGTGGGACAGTTTGATGAGAGAGTAATAGAGAGGGACGGGGGACAGAGAGTGAGAAAAGAAAGGAGGTGGGAGATAAAAAGAGAGGGAAAGTTAGAGGGAGGAAGAGAGTGAGATACAGACAGAGGAAGGTCTATGTGTGTTCCTTTATGAGGAGATGAATCTCTCTCTCTCTCTCTCTCTCTGGTGACATCTGTCACAGGAGGAGACGGCCATCTCTGCTTCCCCTCTTCGTCTCTCTCTTGTTCTCTTGCTTTTATAGCTCCCTTCAACAACGCTGCAGCACAACAGTGTACATGAGTGATGAGAAACTAAAACTAAACATGAGGGACTAAACATCTGCTGTTTACTGCATAGAGAGAGACACACACACACAGAAAGAAAGATACACACAGAAAGAAAGACACGCACACACACATACAAAGTACCTGATCTTTCCCTCCTTTGGCAGTTCATGTGGCGGGTCGTCAGACAGCAGCCTCGAGTCTCCATCCAGAATGTAGACACACACACATTCCTGTAATAAAACATGCATGCATGTATGCACACACACACACACACACACACACACACACACACACACACACACACACACACACACATGTTCATTTGTAAAAGTAATCAGATTGATGAGAGGTGAGCCTCGTCCATTCGGGACAAGGTCTGGGACTCTGTTTCTCAACGAGACAAGGCCAAGACATTCAGCTCCACCGCTCTGAATGTTTTTCTCAGGTACTGCAACAAGCCGATCTGTGAGCTCAGCTGTGTCAAATTGTTTGTATGTGCGTGTGTCTCTGAAGGCCTGATGAGCATTAATTCATGTTGAAACATTTTAATGTAAAAAGCGTGTGTGTGTGTGTGTGTGTGTGTGTGTGTATACCGTGCTGGGTAGCAGGTCCTGTATGCTGTCTCGAAGGGCAACTCGCAGCGAACGAGCATCGACAACTGCTGCCAGCCGCAGTAAAGCATCCTGGGGAAGAAAACAAACAGATCTCTTGATGTCTGTTTGGTTGTTTGTTTATGATCTAAATATCTCGCTCTGAGAACCTGAGGCCTTTGGATATAGTTTTGTTTTTGTGGATGCAAGGTTTACGTAGTACCAGCATTTCCCCAGAAACTTGGCAAGTTGGAGAGGCCTCTGAAACAATATTTAAAGTATGTCACGCTAATGCACAGCAATCTGTGCTTGTTGGAGGCAGAGACGAGATGCTTGAAATGAACGAACCCCAGACATCTTAAGGAGTTTCACTCTTCAGTACACTTGGCTGGATGGTTTATTTCATTTCAAGCATTCCCAGTTCATTTGTGGGGTTCACTAGGAAAGGGCATGCTGTTTATTGATGAAAGTAAATAGCAGGCTGGGTGAGTATCAGTAAAAATCACTCATAGATTTAGCATACGTAATACTCAGATTCAGCCTATGATCAGTCGCATGTAGCAAGGCAATCCATTTTATGTTTTACGACTTTGATATAACCTCTTTCCACATCAAATTCACAACAGCCATGAAGACTTGGAAGCATGAATGTCGGCTGGGATCTCATCAGAGCTGAAGTAATGTGATGTTTTTGGTCCACTGAAAGAGGACGATCTTGTACTGTAAAAGATTATGTTTGACAACAGACCAGAATTTATGAATAAGGGAACAGGAGAGCTGATCTTGTAACAGTGAAATTTAGAAGAACATGACAGCTTATACAGTCATGTAACCTGCCCAGTGATACTGGATCAGTATTCCAATTCATACGATTCAATTCAAGTTTGAAGCTCCTATGGCCCTGAAGTTTTCACAATGAACAAACATTACACAAATCCAGTTGACCCACCGTTGTATTTGCAGAATAGTTGACCCACCTTTTTAGGCTGGCATACATCTTTACGACATAAAGAAAGTAGCATCAACTGATTCAAACTATATGAGGATAAGGTATTTTAAGGATTTAAGGAATACTGGTGTTTGCCTTATGATATCTTTCCCACCTTTTTATTTGCCACTACATCACTCATCCTAATACCAGCAGGAGTATAGGTGGCTCCACAGCCAGTGGTCTTAATTACTCCAGTAGCTCTGGGAGGTATGTGGTCCCTTTCATCCACTATCTTAGAACAAGAAGTGCCATCTCTCTCTCTCTATAGATATATATATATATATATTTCATTCCCTCTTTTTACAACATAATCTTAGTTAAACTAGACACCACAATTTACCTTCCCCTGCACACTGTTAAAAGTCAAATTGGTTTGACAAACCATGGCAGAGCTAGCAAAGCACCTGCCAAGCATGTTTTGTCAACCATTGTTTTTGGGGTGGGAAGGGTGGCCTAGGAGTTCAAGAGCCTATCCTCCAACTAGAGGATCTGGGTTCAAGCCCAACCCTGCTGAAGTATCCTTGAGCAAGCCACTGAGTTCCATCCCATTACATTTCTACGTATGTAACCACAGTCTATAGACAAAATCTCATCAGACCAAAGCACAAAAAACCCCATAAGAATTTGCAGCGGCTAAGAACTGTTTGTTGAATATAAATGGAAAACCTGCAAGATAATAATGCTGAAACTGTTGTCCGTGACTGGCGGTTCTTTCTCTTCCTTTTTTCTGACACAGCTGTTCTGCTTGGGACTGAAAGGCAGCGACCACACAGCCAAGCCAGAAGGAAAGCATCTCACCACAAGGGTACTGACAGCTTCGCCTGAGGGTGGTGGGGGGGCACGCTCTCCTACCAAGAGTGATCTTCCTCTGTCTTTCACACTCTCTGTCTATCTCTGTTTCTGTCCCTCTTTCTAAAGGGTGGGGTCAAGGAGTGAAGGAGGCGAGGGGTGGAGGAGGGAGGGAGGAGGGAGGGTCATGCCTGAGCATTCAGCACTGGTTATTACATATGATTAGATATGATTAAATGCGATTTAACTTTGATCACTCAATCAGCCTGCCAGAGTGCTGTGTGTAATGAAGCTGGAGCTCTGCCAGCCCTTCTGTGTGTGTGTGTGTGTGTGTGTGTGTGTGTGTGTGTGTGCGTGTGTGTGTGTGCATGTGTGTGTGTTTGTCAGAAAAAGAGAGAGAGAGAGAGAGAATGTGAGAGTGCGCTACATTTTAAGCCGTGGATCTTGAAATGCTTGTGGCAACTCTTGCTAAATAATGTTTGATCACCATGACTAGATTTGAATGTCTCCGGCTCGCGATCCTCCCCCACGCCACCGTCAGGACCTTGGAGGAGATCGATGGTGAAACCTGCCCTCCTTTGCTCGTCGTGTGCGTCTGTGCGTTTGTGTGCATTAACAGCAGTAAGATGTATGCCTTGGTAAATGTCAGGCTCTGTCTTCTGACCTTTCGCAATCATTTCTAACCCTCAAACCATCTGTTATATTAATCTACCAGCGTCCCCGCCCCTCATCACACACACACACACACACACACACACACACAGCCACCTACCCACCCACTCACATGCACCCACAGACACTGACACACGTGTGTGATGGTTTGAGAGTTGCCCTCTTGCTGCCCTCTTACATCCCATTTGCGCCTTTATTAATTTTACTTTTCACATTTTCATTTTCATACCGTTCATTTTCAGTTCATACCACTTGATTATTTACTTTGCTTTCACATGATTGCATTATAATGACATTTGCTTTTCTCTAATACCATTTCAGTTTATGTGATTTTGGTGGAGGATTTTATCCAGACTGACTTGACAATAACTCAATGGTGGTGTTAGTACCCAATACTGAAAAACTGCAATACAGGACCATGTAGAGGACCTTTTTAAATTTCCTTTAGTAGCACAGTAATATATCATACATTTCAGTCATCCATCCATTCATTCATTTCATATCCATATCATTTATTTATTTATTTCTATACAGTAATATACTATTAGGAGACTTTTGGGATTCCCTGTTTGCTCTGTATCCCTTCCTCCACACCACTCCACCACTCCGCCATCTCATCCTCCCTCACCCCCTTCCTTTCCAGAACCATTCCTTCCTAAACCCACAGTTTTCCATACCCCGCCCCCCCCCCTCTCCCTTCATCCTAGTCCTTGTTGTTGTCCTACCATTCGGCCATTGTAATCACTCTGAGTGCTCTGGCATTTTGAAGGGCACCTGTGATCAGCATAACTAAACACAGATATCTCCCTCTCTCTTTATCTCTCCGCACCCCTCCCCCCCCCCACCCTACACACGCACACACACAACACACACACACACACACACACACACACACACACACACACAAACACACACAAACACACTCACTTTCCTTGTCTCCCTCTAGACAGGGTAATGCTGGTGTCAAATACTCAGGCTGGCCAGTCAACCTTGGCCAATAAAACTCAACGGCTCCAGGGTTGACCACCTGACATTTTGTGTCGATACATTAGATAAAGCTTGAGGACGTAATTGACAGAGAAATAATGGATTATGGGACTGCAGAATATTTACAGACATTATTTAACGGCTTATAGAATTAGAGTTATAGTCAGCAACGTTTTAGAAATAGATTTCATATCATTTTATTGTACTTGTACTCTGCTTGATTCGTTTACTCACTGCAGCTTTGCTACCGCCGTAATAAAGACACACGGTTTTGATGTGTAATCCTATTTCTCAAGTGTGCAGCAAGAGGGTAGCTCAATTTGTTCTTGAGAAAGACACTTAAGCCCAAACCGTTCCCATGAAGCTGTTCAGCGGCCAACAATAGAAGACGGAGAACATACTGGTCTGCCCACAGGTGTGAATGAGATTAGAGTGTAACAGGACTTGACTGCTGAACAAAGAATGTGGAGAGTCAACCTACCCTGGGTATGAAAGAAAAGGAACAAATAGAGACCACAAATGTAGCCCTTCATCCGATCCTTTCCCTGAACTACAGCAGTCATAAATCAGAGCTAATGGAAAGGGAGGCAGACATTTGGAGCACAATTCTAGGAGGACAACTCACTGAGAAGTTTAATTAAGTCTACGCGGACAGAGCTGTAGCTGGTGGAATGAAACCAAAACAGCCCCGTATAACATCTTGGTCATTTCTCAGCTACCTATCAAAACTAGGCCAAGGAACATACGCAGATTCCTGTAATGGTTTATTTTAGCTGACTTGGTTGCCTGGTGGGTGTTTTCTTCGCCACATAGGACAAAACAATAAGTGTTAGAATGTTTGGTGTGTGAAAGTATGCGAAAGTACATTTCTCTGTCAATGACAGCTTTCCTAATACTATCTGAATTGTTCATCTGTTTATCCCAGCTGGTTAAAACAAACACTACAATTTGCCAGGTCTGCTAGTTAGCTAGTTCTGACCCAAAGGTTTGGCTAACTGGCCGTGAGAATCAGAAGAAAGTAAAACACACATCTTGTTATATGTGCCATAGTATACAGAGGTCCAAAAGATCTAAACTATAATCAGAAGAGAAAATGAATTCAATTTATGTTTTTTTTTCTCCCTTGGTCCCTTTTTAATCTAAGATATGCAACTACCAGAAAAGACAATCAGCCACATTTGCAGAGTTACATGAAAACCAATTATATTTACAAGGAGGCTATGACAGCACTTTTGAAGTTTAGCGCCTCACCTATCACTGAAGCTGCTTTTACACAGCACCCTCTCAAGATCTTCTCAGTGAACACAATTATGCTGTTCGTACAAAGAACCTGGGTTATCCCACAGCAATGTATGAGATCCAGTCAGGAGGGAAATCACTGCTGAGGATTAATGGCATTGAACACATTAAGGGGTATATTTGATGAATTCTTCAAGATTTCTGTATTGGTATTGCCGCCGTATATAAAAGTGTTGTGTATAACAACATCCCATAACTATGTTGAAATCAATATGAAGCACAGCCTCTCATGGGTTATTGCGTAACTACGCTCATGGATGTGTTGTAGGTAATACATCCATTTTAAAAGTTTATTTTAGATTAGCCAGTCGCGCTGAATAGTAATATCCTAGATAAGCTGATTGAGATAAAGACTTATCTTAGCTAAAGACTCAACTGGGGGATTAATTTCAGGACCTAAGTGGAGCCTTGAGGGTAACTCCAGTACTTCTTATCTTCTGTGTTGTTCACTGAGCCGCCTAACTCCAGGAATCCAATCAAGAGGTTTAACTGGACCTTGACCTCGAGGCAAGGGGCGCTTGAAGGAGGGATGAAGGGTGATGGCAGATGCAAATGCACTTTAGGCATCCACCTTCCTACCTAGATTTTCACTCACTCACTCACTGGCTTTAAGTGTAGACTATGTGATGTGGTATATTTGTCCGCTGCATAAGTACATGGAGGTTAAAGTCAACAAGGGAAGTGTTTACCATACACTTTGAGTTAAATGGATTAGTGAGTGATGCTGATTGATTTTTGCTGTTGGTCAATCAGTCGTTGAAGGAGGGAAGAGAGGGATAGACGAAGAGAAAATGAAGGAATAGTGAGAGAATTAGTGAGTGACAGTGAGTGAGTGAATAAGAGAGTGAATAGGTGAGGGAGTCAGTAGAGTTAGTGAGTCAGAGGGAGGGAAAGAGTGGAGCTATTTGTGTGTGTGTGTGTGTGTGTGTGTGTGTGTATGTATGTGTGAGAGACAGAGCGTGAGAGAGGCATAAACATAGGCATGCGCACACACACACACACACACACACACACACACACACACACACACACACACACACACACACACACACACACACACACACATGCACAAACACAAACACACTCACACATACAGTGTGGCCGGAGCGAGGCTGGTAGTGTTGCAGTGGGTCCTGGTTGTTATTCCAACAGAGCTGGGTCTCCAGTAGCATCACTAACATACTGGAGACACATGCACTGTAGAATACAGCCAAGCCATGAAGAAGGGCCCTGCCATGCACACACACACATGCACCCACACACACACCTAAACGAAGGCACACAAACATGATGTCTTTTATTACTTTATTTTTTGCCATTTCAAAATCCCAATGATGCTTCCAGTAATGAAATCCAAGTGTATGAAAATCTGAGCACGCAAAGTCTGATGAAAATTTAATCTAAGTCAATAGACGCATAGAGGCATAGAGGCAGAGAGAGAGAGAGAGAGCGAGAGAGAGAGAGAGAGAGAGAGAGAGAGGCAGGGAGGGAGGGAGAGAAGGAGAGAGGGAGATGGACATATAGATCAAAAGAGAGAGAAAAATTGGAAGCAAGTGAGAATATTCCCTTGGTCTCTCTCTCACACACACACACACACACACACACACACACACACACACACACACACACGCACACACACACACAAGCAGGTGTTGGATCAGAGGTGTAAAACAATAAAGTGATGCTGCCATGGCGATGATAAGGCTGACCTATGACTCTGTGTGGCGAACAGGTGTGGCACAGTGCTGCCGCTAATCAACCAACCTGTGTGTGCGCGTGTGTGTGCCTAATGTGTGTGTGGATGATAGACAGAAAGACGGGGGAGAAAAAGAAACAGAGGACGAGAGGAGGAGAGAAAGAGAACAGACTATAAAGGCTCCCCAATCCCATAGGGAAAGAAACCCGTCTGCCGAGGAAATTCACACATCACTCAATGGTGGGGTGGCTTAGAAAGTGAGGACAGAGAGGGGGAGACGGTGGAAGGTGGCGACAGGACAGGAAAGACAAGTGCAGTGGAAACAGGTGAGGAGAGGAGAGAGAGAAAGCAAGAAGAGAGGAAGGAAACTACTGGATTGCTGATTGGGATTCAAGTTAAAGAGCCTAAAACAGCGTTCTTTAAAAATCCCTTCCTTTGGCATTGCAGCTGGGACGAAATTCACAGACCTGTAATCAGTACAGTCGTTGGATTTCTAGACAAATTCACCTGACGCTGAGGTTTAATACATTTGAGGACTTACATGCTCTAGCACCTGAATACAGAAATGGTATGTTCTTATACTGCCAGGCCTCATCGCTCCTAATCCAAAAAAGTCATCATTATTTACACAAGAACAGTCATGTCTGAACGCTTGTGAACTCTACTGGGGTTCTCAACTGGACTTAGGTCTGGACTTTATATTGGCCAACTATACTAAACTTCTTCTTCCTGAGCCATTCTTTGGTAGATTTGCTTGAATGATTAGGATCATTGTCCTGCTGGACTGTAATGACGCCGAGTCGTCCAGATGCAGAGGAAGAAAAGCAGCCTCATCTGTCCAGAGAACAGACTTCCAGGAATCTTCAGGTTTGTCCAGGTCGTCTCTGGCAAACTGAAGACAGCAGCAGCTTTGTTCTTTCTAGACAGTATAAGCCTCTTCCTGGCTTCCCTTACATGGATGCCATTTCTATTCAGTGTTCTTCTTATTGTTGATGGATGGACAGTGACATCAGGTGCAGTAACGGAGGCTTGGGTTGTTTTTTACTTGTTTCAATATTTTTCTTGAGTCTCTTGGTGATATTTTAGGATGTTCACTTCTAGACAGAGTCTCTGCCGTGTTAAATTCTCTCTCTTTGTATATTATTTTCCTCTCAGTGGACTGATGGAGCCTAAATCTTTTTGACCTGACTTTCTAACCTCCAGACTGATGCTCACTCACTACTCTCTCCCTGAGGTCCTCTGAAGTCTCCTTAGATCACAGCATAGTGTTTTTCCTTCAGACCTGGTTCTCACCAGATTTATGGAAACTCCAAGATCTGACCTTTGATTGGTTAACTTCATACCCACTTTTTACCCACCGGATTCCACTTACCTACTTGATTGAACTAATGCATGAGGAGGTTCACTTATTTTTGCATCTGCACTAATTCCTCCCAAGTGTTTTCATTTTAGTACATGCACAATTTCCTCTAAAATCATATGAAATTGGTGAATATAGATAATTTATTTCAGATAAGAAAGGCTAGTCTTGACTAAAGAAGGATTGTATGGTAAAAACAAAAAAAATCTATAATTGCACAAGCGGTTCAGTAGTGTACATGTATGGAGAGAAGCCTGCAAAGCTAGTTTAGGCAGACAACTCGAGTGGCGCTATAGCTCAATCAGCTGATGTGTCAGCTGACCTCATTGCCATTGTCTACTTGAAACTGTCAAACTCCCTTTCTTCCTCTGCTGCTGCTTACCCCACTGCACTGTGTTGCTCTGTTGCTGCGACTGCTGCACATGAACCTCACAGCCCACCACCACCCCAGCAGCCACCTGTGGGCTCATAGTCCCCCTGGAGGGGATGCTATCGATCGCACCTGCCTCACTTAGCTGGCGATGCAACAGCGCCTTGAAATAAAATCTGTATTTACATTTATTCTCAATATACGTGTGTGGCAGGCCTGGGGGGAGGAGGGGTGAGGCTTAGGCTGGATCCAGGAAAGAGTTGAGTCAGTGGACTGACTCCAGCTCGGCAGCCGATCAAACCTGATTGCGGCCGAGCCCTTTTGACCTGTGTGCGCACGTGTGTGAGCGTGGTTAGAATGAGTGACTGAGTCCGACAGGTGGCTGGTGACTCAAGTCGGACTATGGAGTGGAGAGCCAGCTTGGCCGGCAGCGGCGACCGATGGAGGTCCGCGGAGGGTTCAGCCGGGAGCAGCCTGCAACAGCTGGTCAGTCGGGGGTTGGAGCGGGATGCTCCTGGAAGCCTGGCGGACTGGCCGGCTTCGGTGCTCTGCGGCTGACCCGCCGGGAGAGACGGAGGTGCGCCAGCCGAGGGAGAGCGGCCATCAAGATCGGGCTGATTTAACATTGCTGTCATGCAAATAAAACGGCCTGCTGGCCAGTTGAATCTGCCTTCCCGCCTCGTCTCTGTCACGACCCCGGTAGTAGTGCGCATGGCTACAACGTGTTTGACTGAAATATATATATATAGATAATAATGTTTTTTAGGAACTAATATTATTGTTCCTGATGATTGAGGTGTGATGTGGCAAAATGCTAAACACCTTGATGAATTTGAATGGCTCCGAATGGTATCAGTTGTCACCAAGGGACCGGCCCGTTCTCAAATGTCAACCACTGCCAATCACAGCTGTTTAAATATCATGGCTGCTCAAAAAACCACCTTGTGTGAACGCAACAGCTGAATATCGCACACAACGAGTGTATGATAGCAGATTTGTTAGACGTTATCCAAGCTCATATACACCAACACCCTCACACACCTGGGTAGGCATGCACTCACTCACACACATTAGCGGCTTTATTCTATTCTGAAGGCTGCTATTCTCACTCCCTCATTCATTATCTCACTCTCTCTCTCGTTCCAACAGCGCTGTAATGAGGGGCTAGTCAAAGCCCAGGGCAGGAAAAAGAGATACAGAAGGGGGTGCAACACTGGTTCCTCACCATTCAGCACAGACCTCCTCTAGCAGGGGGGCACAATAATGGCCTCCGTTCGTCATCCTTTCTTACTCTCAATTCTTCATCTGTAGCTGGTTCACACTCTCCGTCTTTCTCTGTCTCTTTCTGCTCTTGCTATCCTCTTGCATTGTCTTTCAATCCAGCACGATTTCTGACTCCGTTTGTCTGTTCCTCTATTCGTCCCTTGTCGGTTTCTCCATGTGTCCCTCTCAGCCCATTATGTATCTGTCTCTCTCCCCCTCTCCCTCTCTCCACTGCAGGTGTTTGACAGTCACATTGTCGTCATACGGTTGTTGTTCTATTTTAATCTGACTCTTCTGTTCAGGAGCAGACACCCACATGCTCTCGCCATTCTCTCAGCTCCATTTCTCTATCTATCGTTTTTTTTCTCCTTCATCGGTTCGTTTCTCCCCTCTAACTCCCACTTTCAGCTCCATTCCTCTTTCCATTCTCTCTCTTTTGGTTATGTTTCTCTCTCTCGCTCTCTTTATCTTCTCCATCATGCTGCCCCCCATGCCTCCCACTTTCACCTCCATCTCTCTCTCTATATATCTATATATATCTCCAACGCTCCCTCTCTATTTATTTCTCTATCTATTTATCTATCTATCTATCTATCTATCTGTCTGTCTGTCTGTCTGTCTGTCTGTCTGTCTGTCTGTCTGTCTGTCTGTCTATCTAGCTATCTATCTATCTATCTATCTATGTATCTATCTATCTATCTATCTGTAGGTTGTTCAGATTTTGAACAGAAAATTACATCATGTAGTGATCTAATTAGGTAACAGACTTTGTATGAGATAATGCTAAGGTAAGCTACTGTAAAAGTGTGGTCACTACTATAACACCTGATTTTTTTTTTTCAATTGAATAGTTTGCAGTCAATTCAAATCTACTATTATGTACATTGTAGGTATACAATCAGTCAAGTAATATGAAACTGATGAAAATGATCGATTTTGCGTATTTCAACAAAGAAAAAAACATTCGTTTTATCATAGTTGTGATTTATCTTGCACGTTAACATTAATATTGTTTGCTTTGCTAAATTAGCTTGCCGGCTAGTTAGCTAGCTAGTTTGCTCAGATTATCTAAACTGACTCTTCTAAAGCTACAACTCAGAGCTTTGAAGTCAAGACGAGGGCTAAAGACAAGACAGTCTACTGTCTTGTGCACAATACTTGTGCACAGCTAATTCTCCCCTGAACGTCTATGTGGTTGCCGGTGGAGACTTGTGACGCAACTGCAAAGCCTTTGTATATTTTCTCGCCCTCTGCTATTCTGTTGACTCTCAAAACTCAGCACTCACAAGTGTTGCTTCAGCTCTCCAGTCTACAGTCAGGAAGGAATACACACACACACACACACACACACACACACACACACACACACACACACACACACACACACACACACACACACACACAGAGCCCTGGTCAGGCCCCTCCAACCTTCTGCTTAACGCGTTACTGTGTTCATGGGTATGCGTGAGTGTGGGTGTGAGTATGTGTGTGTGAGATCCCACTCCAAACTGTACACTTGGAACAGCTATTGTACATGAATGCAGTATTAAAAATGAAATCAGTCCTAGACGCTCTCTTTGATTACATACAAATGGAAATACACACAGGTGCTGCTCACAAACACAAAGATATGTGATTTAATGACAAAACATTCAGAAAAACATTCAGTCATTCAAACACACATGCAAGGAAACACACACAACCACACACACACACAGAAACACCCACATATACATATATCCAAGGTGAATGTTTTGATTTGTTTGATTTGAATATATTGTTGTGGTGTGTAGCACTTTTTAATGAGATTAAGAGGCTGTGTGTATATGTGTGTTTCACTGTGTGTGTGTGTGTGTGTGTGTGTGTGTGTGTGTGTGTGTGCATGCGCGCGCAGTATGCCATTGTTTAGTGGTAGAATTTCCTGTTCAAAATTCCAGGATGGACTCCCCTCTGGGAAATTGCCTGTTTATCTCTTCAGAAACACACACACGCATGCACAGACACGTGCACTCGCACACACACACACACACACACATGCACAAAAGGTAGTACAATGCTTCAGTCTCCTGACATTACCTCTATGTGTCCTTGACATTTCGATAACCCCTCCTTTTTCCTTTCCCCTCCCCCCTCCTTCACCTCCCACCCGCCTTGCCTTCCTCCTTCTCTCCACCTATTCTTCTTCTGGGACATCCTATGCTCCTTCACCCTGCCCATATGATCTCCTCTCCTCTCCTCTCCTCTGACACCTTTAAAGAAATATTACCTGCTGGGGTCACCTTGGGCAGTGTGTGTATTTATGTGTGTGCATGTGTCCGTAAAAAAAAAAGGAAAGAGGCTGCAGGAGGAAAGGAAAGTGCAGTGTGAGGAGAGTGGAGAGATTAAGCGGTGGATGGTTGTGTGGATGAGAGGTGTGAACATGTCAGAGGAGAGAGAATCGGTGAGTAAGCTGAGGTCAGGGAGTGCTGGCTCTGAAGACGTAAACGTGTCATCATTTTTACTAGGGGACAAAGTCACACAGCAAAGAAAGTCATATAAAAGACATCCTGGATCTGATAAAAGATGAGCAGGTGTTCATATTTTTCCAGCATTTTCTAGGTTTCAAGCTAAAGCACCTCATACATACAGGAAAGTAATGATCAATTTAACAGTGTAGTTTATCATACCAGCGAACCAGGTGTTAAAAGGGACGTTAATATTCAAGTTAATATTCACTTGGTATGATCTTCCTGTTCTGCAATTAAAATGGAAATTCATTAAAATCAGTTTGTGTCTATCGAAACTTGACCAGGGGTGAAATTAATCATTTCGAAAAAACAGATAAAAAAATAACATGTTTGTGGGACCATCAGTGCTGTGTGAGGTGTGCTGCCATTGCCTGTATTGATCAAATGCAGATCTCTCTTCCAAAACATCAATTTGGCCAAAAGTCAATTATCATTCAATATCTCTAACGTATAGAGGACCTGGTCTGTAAAATATCATAATTTTGTTAACCGGCCGACTAAAGTTATGTTTTGTGCTATGAATCATTTTGTGAGAATAGCTGTCATGTTTATCCAATGGTGGATATCTCATATTACAATCAATCCCTTAACACAATTTTCAAACAATTACGGTGTGAATTTCTGCCAATTTTGCCCCACTGTAGTCCTACTACACCATACAAACAAATGATGAAAAAAATAAATGATAAAAGACATCAAAACACAGTGGCACACCCTGGCACTGGCACAAGATCAAATGCACTACACACTATTTTAGTTGGCCAAGAATCTGATTTAGGAAAATAACTACCATTACATCCCTGATAGCAGAAACATAACGTGGAACAAGCCCAGAAAGAATTACTACAAGCTCGCGAGGTGGGATTATTAATTGCAGTGGTAATTTGTTGCAACTCTGGTGACAAAATATGCCTTTATTGTATCAATAGACCAAAAAGATTTGAATTATTGAGGAGCCTGGGCATTACATTGACCTAGCACCGATGCATGCTTTCACCATTTATGTAATTGAGACATATTTTGTGGAAATCCTACATGTGCTATCTTCAATGAGCCAGTGAGGGATAATGTTGTGATGTAATGTGAGACAAAATAGACGGGCTACTTTGCCAACAATTAGACGCAACAGTTCTTATTTTTTTCATGAAACTTTTGTCCCTTACAGCCCATTACGTTGTCCACAATGGTTTTAGTTGCCAATTCCCATTACTACCGAAAACAATGTTGCCCATCTTTATTGCCTCACAATGCTGCTCGTGTATCATCTTTCATGAAATGGTTTAGTAGAGCAAGAAGGAGCAATAAAGGAGGCGGGTGGAGGGGGCAGAAAGGGAGGGAAGGAGGACAGGGGAGAGAGAGAGATAGAATTGGGAAGGGAGAGGAGGAGAAGGAAGATGAGGGGACCCAATTCTAATGAGGCTAACTGTGTG
>JAXDDW010000010.1:1322500-1325000 GCA_034670385.1 Hoplostethus mediterraneus | reverse complement strand
TGAAAAAATGAAATCGATGGAGAGATGGGGTCACAAAGAAAACCCAAATGAAAGAAAGAGGCAGAGGAGGAGAAAAAGAGAGGGGGGAAAGAAACAAGAGATAGGTGGAGAAATGGAAGAAAGATACAGGAGAGAAAGAGAGTAAAGGGGGGAGAGAGAGAGAGAGATGCGGTGCTGTCTGTCAACGTAAGTTAAAAAGACAGATAAGACAAGGAGGAGGATTGATGGAAGCATAGGATTAGAATATATGGAAGGTTGGGTCCGATCAAACAGGGGTGGAAAAGGTTAGAGAAGTGAAAAAAAGGATGAAGGATGAGGTTACGGAAGACGGGAGGCAGAAAGAAAGAAAGCAGTGGATGAGGGAAGGTGAGAGAGAGACAGGTAGTGTGGGTAGGAGAAGAGAGGAGGAGAGGTGGGTGACTTTGAGAGGTTAATGACTTTGAGAGAATAATGGCTGCGGGACGTGAGACAGGAAAAAGAGAGAGTGAGACAGAGGACAAGAGAGTGAGAAAGAGGAAGAGAAAGTGAGACAGAGGAAGAGCGAGTGAGAAAGAGGAAGAGAGTGAGACAGAGGAAGAGAGAGTGATGGGCGCTACAGTTTAAAACCTCATTATAAAAAGGTTCGAAAGCAAGCAGAAACACTTTCAAAAGAGAGGGTGACACGATGAAAGTTCAATTTAATGAAAGAATATTTGTTAAAGGTGTCAACTCAGAAGGATGAGTGCAAATCTTGTGATAACCTTGTGACAACCTTGGGACACCAAGGTTGTCTTCCTTGTTTGATTGTTACAACGATATTTTGCCTAGATGATAGCGTCAAGCTGAAATATCAGCCATTATCAGCTTGACGCTTGTATATTCACTTTTGCAAGTCCAGTGAGAAAGGCTCCCACATTGTTATTGCATGTATTACCTGGAGGTTATACGTGTAGGTGGAGAGAGCAATAACGAAGGCAAAGAGCAACAGGAGAGTTTCTAGTTGAGAAAAGACATCTCACTCCTTACTCAAAATACAAAATGCCTTGTGGCTGCATTGCATTCTGGTCTACTGAGGCTACTATCGGAGAAGAAATGAGCTTCTCTGTTTCTACTGTATGACTGTTGAACGTCGGTGCAAAATGGTGAGTCTAGAGAGAAGCCCTTACTGTTTGATTGGGAGGGACTGACACCAAAACCTGATGTCTACCACTAAGGGTTTAGATCGTTAAATGTTTCTGCTATTAGACTCCACTGTAGCTGTGGTGGAAATATCTCAACGTGACGTCACATTGTCTATGTTTGGCCAATTATCCACGGGAATTACAAGAAAAATGACATCACCAAACAACAAAATGGATCAATAGCTGTTTTTAGTGTTTAAGGGCGGATTTGTCCTTTAAATTGTTCTTTGAATTGTGTAGAATCCTGTGTAGTTTAGTTAGTTTAGTAAAATGAACTTAACCTTTTAACTCTACATGTCCTAATGCAAGAATAGCTATAATAGTCAAACATGTACTCTATAGTAGTTTGTAGAATTGAACACAGGCAATAATGACTCCATTTACACAATTTTCCTCTACAGGAGAGTGTTTATGATTTATGCTTTAAGTAAAGGAAGTCTGAAGTGTGAAATTCAAGGACAAATACATATGTATTTGTAGGGGTATGTGCATGTGTGTGTGTGTGTGTGTGTGTGTGTAGGGGCATCTCTCCTCCAGTCCAGCTGGTATGTGACAGCGCTGCCATGGCAACAGAGGAAAGCCATCACAGCCAAAATGTCTATTAGCAGGCTTCTAGATCTAATTGTCCTTCTGTCCATCTTTTTGTTAGTCTCTCCATCTTCGTGCTCATTGGTCTATCCCTGTGTGTAATCTATAAATCTTCTTCTCTACCTGCCTGTCGATCTGTTTATCCATCTGTCTGTCCCCATATCAATCTTTCTGTTTATCTGCCTGTCTATCAATCTGTCTATCTTCCTCTCTGCCCCTCTGTCAATCTTCCTGTTCATCTGCCTGTCTATCCTTCATTCTGTCTCTTTATCTGTCCAAACCCCAGTGTGTCTAAGGGCGCGTTCACACCAAGCATGTTTGGAGCGGTTTATTTGAACTCTGGGGCATTTACGCCTTTAGCTTGGTTCATGTGGGCAGGTGAGAACAATGCCAGTCAAACTTGGGTGAGCAGCAAATAACAAATAACCAAGACCACCTGAAGATGTGGATGTTGGTCCTCTTCCAAGCCGACTGTAGTGCGGTCCGTTAGGAGTGAGAACGTAATCTGAACCAATTACAGGAAATGACCCCGAAGCGCAAGGTTTTATGGGTATATGGAGACGGATGTTGACATCCCATAGCCAGCAGTTTGTCATGCTTGGAAAGCATAACAAAATGAAACGAGGGCAAAACGCAGCCTGGACTGATACTCATATTCAGCTGTTTCTTCATGTTTTCTTATCTGCTATGAGCACCAGAGATGGTGAATTACAGCAAAGAATGCAGACAAGTCCATCAGGCTTAGCTCAAGT
>JAXDDW010000010.1:1297500-1317500 GCA_034670385.1 Hoplostethus mediterraneus | reverse complement strand
TATTTGTCTCTCTGAGGTTAATGTATCCCACTCCACTCAGGAACCTCGTGGAAGAGCTGGCGCTATTCTTTTACATCCACGTAATCCCCATTGGCTTTCATATTTCTGTGCACAGGAGGCAGAAGGAGAAATAAGGATCTGCACAGCAATTACAGGAACAATCATCTCCATAATACTGTATTCATCAGTAGTGCTCCGCTAGAAGGCCTAGAGCAGTGGGATTAATTCTTCCCTGCACCTTGATTTCTCTTTGACTTCTGCTCACACACAAACTTGCATGAGCACACCCACCCACACCCACACCCACACCCGTGCTGATTAACCTAAGTATAGCCTGTCATAATGGCATCCATCATTCCTCTATGCATTCCATACATTTACTTCTCCTATCTCGTTCTCTCCATTCCATTCTGTTCCCAAGGCGACGACAATTTTCCATCCCTATTGGCCGTTTCTACGGTTACTGAGAGATGATTTAAGCTGTAAGAGGTGCCCTTTTCCTCTCACAACTCCCTTCTCTCTCTCTTGCTCTCTCTCTCTCTCTCTCTCCCTCCCTCCCTCCTGTTCATTTATTTTGGGAAAAATGATTTTTCTCTATATTTTAGCTTGGCATTATCATGGCATTTAGCTGATGCTCCTTCAGTAAGTGCTAACGGTAAAACAGACATCAGCTGACGTCGCCTTGTAATAAACCTATACAAGGGACGACAAAACAGTGCATGGGCAGATGGAAGTCAGTTAAACAGCAAAGCGGATCAGACATAGTAGCAAGAAACAGCAAGTTGCTGAGAGAGGATTTTTTTCAGCTGGTAAACACATTGAGACAAGATGCAGGCAACATGCAGTTAAACGGCTGCGACTGTACTTTAAGCAGGAGTTGAAGCTCTTCTCTAACCCATCGTACTATGGTTTCCTCCCTCTCTGATAGCCACCCCATTTCTCACCTCAATCTCTTCAAGGGTGTAAGAAGCAATAGAAGACAATAGATTCTGTATACTCTCCAGAAAAATGTCTCACCTCAACACCCTTCACCATGAACAGACCTGACACTGTCTTTCCTCTCTCTGCTCCTCCCCTCCCCTCCTTCATCTCTCTCGCCCACTCACTGCTACTCAAAATGATAGACATGAAAAAACACACTGGTAAAATGAAATGAAAAATGATGAGAGGATGAGATGAAGAGAATAATATCGCCTGTCTCTACTTGCATCCACACTCACACATCCAGAATTTGTCTTAGCATGCAAAACAATATTAAAATCTACTCCTAATACACACACACACACACACACACACACACACGTTGCTTTTTTTTACTCCATATTCCACATGGCAACGACACATATACGCTATGAACATGTATGTACACATACACATACATGTAGACATACAAGGCCTCCCTCAAGTGATGCACACTTGTATCTATGACCTCCCCCTGTCCGTCTCTCTTCCAATATCTATGGAAGTCGTGTCTCTATCTGTTATATTGAGACTCATGCTTTTGAAATTCTCTCTATTATAAAACACCATATAGAACCGCTATTCTCCTGGGGTAAGAACATGTATCGGTAAAGACTTTACCTATACCTTTACCTTTAGCATTGTGCATGCTGACATACATGGAAAGGAGTGGAAAGACAGAAAAACAAACAAAAAAAAGAAAGGGAGTGATACTTGGGGGATGGGGGGGCTGAATCTGCATTCGGTCAGATATGCCTTTTTTTTTTTAGTTCTGTTCTTTCCTTGTAGTGGGGTGGAGTCGACTGCTGGTGTAGTTTCACGCCTACATGCTCTTTGTTTGAAGAGGATTGTGCTGATCTTATATGCACAATCTACCGTAGGCTGCAGTTTTAGTTTGATCAGCGTCAGCATGTATCATTACCGGCTGAGCAATGTACCCTGAGGTTACGAGACAATTAGAAATCTGACAAAATAATTACATTGTAACTTCCCTCAAAACTTTCACGGAAGACTGCTGCCTGCAACAACTTTCTAGTTACACACAATGTGCATTTAAAGTTTGCTGTGCTTAAGAAGTTTACCCTGCCTCTATCTTTCCCACCAACTTTATCTTTGTGTTCATCGAAGGTGAGTTGGAAAGGCGCTGGAGGGAAATCTGGAACGGCAGAGCACAACAGCAGAATATAGATGAGTTGTCTATCCAAATAGGAGCCTCCGGTGAACTGAACAGCACCCACTGAGGAATTACACACCAATGACACATAATTGTCAACACTTGAGCTTTCCATTAGTCTGAATTTTTCATGGACCCTGGTTTTGCCATTCCAATCCTGATTTCACTCAAGAGAAGATGATTGGGGGAATGGCTGCTATGTCTCAAAGACACAATTGATAAATATATACATTTATTCCATTCAAAATGGATCTCACAATTTACGTGAACTTAGAAACTGTGTCACTTTCCAGCTTTTCCACCCACTCATTCCAGCAAGCTCCTCACAAATTGACAGCTAAACAGTTGTGTAGTGTAGTGTGGGAATCTGCAACCCTCCGACTTTCACATTTTATGTTTGAAAAAAGTACGAAAAAGTTGGAGCTCAGGACCACCCATAAAGCAGTTAAATGAACCTCAGCAAAACATCATCAGCTGGCTTTTTATCTTACCCCCAAAAGGCTGCATCACACCATGAACACCCAGTAGGGGAGTTAGAGGGACAGGCAAAAAAGACAGCGTGACACAATGAGAGATAGTGGGAGATGGAAAGCGAGAGAGAGTTAAAGGTAAAGAGAAAGAGAGAGATTAAAAGGGGGCGTGCAGGTGTGCAGGTATAGGACAGAGTAAATAACGTTTGGCAGAAACAACAGGGGAGATCAAACGGCTCAGCGTCTTCTGAAAGGCGCGTAAGATTTAATTTCCTGGTCATACACACGCGCAACATTTACTGGGCGCAGCCAAGGGCACCGTGCCGCTAATGATGCTTTATCAGCCTCAGTAACAAAAACAACCCCACTCGCACCCCCTTGAGACACCTCAAGTGCTTCATGCACACTAATGTTCATATGGAAGAGGGCACGCGCACACACACACACACACACACACACACACACACACACACACACACACACACACACACACACACACACACACACACACACAAGGTGGCTCTGCATCACTTACCCCTCTTTTCTAGTCCAAACCGACAATTTGTCTCTCATTTCCATGGTAACGCAGAAGATTGCCTGTGGAGGCATGTCGACATGTCTAAATATACTCACTGACACACACACACACACACACACACACACACACACACACACACACACACACACACACACAGTTGTGAGTACATGCAGAAATCTCTCCTTTCAAACAAAGAGGCACAGTATCAATGAATGACAGAATTCATCCTTTCTTTGAGCATCTATTGTGAGTGCAGGGGATGTTTGAGAGTGTGTGTGTGTGTGTGTGTGTGTGTGTGTGTGTGTGTGTGTGTGTGTGTATCCATTTGAGTAGGCAGCATTATAGATGGCAGTGTGATTTAGCTCCACTCTCTTAATCAAATAAAACAGAGAGAGAAATGGACAAATGCCTCCTCCCTGTCTTTCTTTCTTTCTTTCTCTCTTTCTTTGACTTTCAGTTTGACTAATTAAAGAGTCAATCTAATCCTGCTCTCTCCTCCTCCTCCTCCTCCTCCTCCTCCTCCTCCTCCTCCTCCTCCCTGCTTCTCTCCCTCCCTCTACCTTTCCTCAAATACCAAATAAAAGAGATTTCTTGAGTTAAATTATTAAAATTACAAATTAATTTAGAATGATCAATTGAAAAAGAATAATTGAATTTAAAATTGTTAAATTGAGAATTGGTTTTCTGGTAAGTGATTATTTAGTTCATCCAACAACCTGAGAAATGAAGAGAAGAGAAAAAAGACATCAGCAACACCTACCATTCAGCGGTGACTGCTGCTGCTCTTAAACTCACTGCAGTATAATAGACCAAATTGGAAAGGCAGTAATGCACTCAGTCTAGAATGTCACAGAGTAATGATTGCCTGAAATGCAATTTAAATTCTGACTTTCAGTTCTGCCTATAATGCATAAATTGTGCATTAAATGAATCAGCTCAAAATCCATAATTCATAAAAGAATTTCATTCAAGCATCTTTAAAACATGTGGCATTATTTTTCAATACATTCACATGTGTGCGCTCAGCAGGGATGACACAACCTATGCTGCTTCTCAACAGTCTCTTTTTTTTGAGTGTGTATTATGAAGGTGTGTCGTCCCAGGAAAAAAAGCCACAATTAAGCAGACTGACATTGTGCCATTAGTCATGTTCTCACTGTGTTTATGTACACTTATATGTGTGTGCGCGTGTGAGTGTGTGACAGGCGGCAGCTGTGGCGTCTGTTAGCGCTCCCTGTGATTAAATCATAAATAATTAAAGCTTTGAAAGAGACAGAGAGGAAGAGAGAGAGAGAGATAGAGAAAGACAGAAAAAGAGAGAGCAAAACAAGAGGAGGGAAGACAGGAGGGTTTGTAATTATGTTCTCCGGGGGTGTTCATTTGATTGGCCTGTTGAAACAAGCCCTGAGCTAATGCGTGCATGTGTTCAGGAGGATCGTTAGGCTACAGTACATTCCTTGTGTCACTCATTTCTTTCTTTCTTTCTTTCTTTCTTTCTTTCTTCTTCTTTTCTCATCTCTTCTTCATTAGGTTCAAGATAAATAAAGCCTATAGCTTCAGGCGGAAACAGACGCATTGGAGTGCATGCAGTGAAAATTACATAATTGTGGCCAAAACAACTGGTAGCACTCCTCTAGTCAGGATGGGCTAAACAAAGAGGAACTGGAACCACTGGGGACAGCCAAATTTAGTCAGTCGGCTATCAGTCAGACAGCCAAATTATCGTACAGCACCATGGGGTTTTCAGGAGCATGGTCATCATGAATGTGCAACAAGCATGAATACCGTGGCGCGTCTGCGTGTCAAGCCATGCAGAAAGCACACAGCACAATCGTCAGCGTTAATAAAAATCAGTACTCTGCTATTGTTCACCCATCAGAGTTAATTCTCCATGAGTGGACAGACAACTCTCCAATCAACACCAATCACACCAAATGATTGACACTGAAAAAGCAACACTGGAAAACACGCTGTGCACGAACCAGGCATAACATTCGGTGCATCACAAGCATAGTATCGTAGTAATAACCCTGTGGTCTCTTTCTCTCTCTCTCCATCCACCCACCTCCCACTTCATCACTTCATCTGAGCGACATCCATCACTGCTTTGGTTGTAGGCACCTAATGTTTTGTATTTCATGCAAATGGTACAGTAGAGTTTCCCTTCCTCCCACTCTCTCTCTCTTAAGTTCCTGATATGTCACCTCGCATCTCTCTCTTTTCTCTCACACACATTCACCTTATTTCCTCTATCTTTATCTTGCTTCTCTGCCTTCCTATCACATACACACACACACTTTCCTTTCACGGCTCAGCTGACTCGAGAGTGGAAAGGCAAGGTGTGCCAGCGTACATCGCTCTGCCCCATCGCCACGTTGCCCTCCTCATCCTCTTATTCTCCATCTCCCCCAGTTTCGCCCTCCGTCCCTCCCTTTCCACTTCTCACTCTTTTGCTCCCCATTTCACCCTCCCTTCTTTCACGTCTCCTTCCTCGTCTCCTTCTCCCTCCCCCTTTCTCCTCCTCTCTCCAACAGGTACTTGAAACATTGCGGTAATAAGGCTTTCTATTGTGTGTGTGTGTGTGTGTGTGTGTGTGTGTGTGTGTGTGTGTGTCTACCTGCTGTGGAGTTTCACGCCTGTGCTAAAAAATGTCTCACCTACCTGCTGATGGTTTAGGTTGGATGAATTCACACAGAATACAAGAAATAAAACCCACAGTAGTTATTAAACCCTCCCTTCCCTAATCAACATTTAGAAATATTCTTGCAAGCCAATCATGGATTCACAAAGCAAAGTAGGGATAATAACAGGTTTCTGCTAAATGTGAAATGCAGTGCTGTGCATCTCCACCTTTATTCACCCGCTGCACCTGAAGCTCATTTTGTCTGGCAGCAAAAATAGTTGCTCATGTTTTGAGTGTTTTCAGGAAGTCTTTGCCATTTGCAAAAGTGTCTCTGAATTGAGAAAGAAAATGTTAATGAATCACACTGTGGAACAGGGAAAAAAAAGGGACTCATAAAGAAAGTAAATAAGTAAGTAAGCAAAAGGGAGAAACTGGCAGAATGAAGGAGGAGCAGATAATCTCAGAGACACTGGTGACAGACGCAACAAAAGACTGGAGTATTTAGAGTCTTCAAGAGCGTGAAACAAAGAGACAAGAAACCAAACATTGATACTTGGATCACGATCGTAAGTTCATTGAACCCGTTGTGCCTGTTGCACACAGACACCCCTCCCACCTCCCGACACACACACACACACACACACACACACACACACACACACGGGGCACGTCTTATCTGTCTGTCTATGAGGATATGAACAGACCCAAAAGGGACTGGAGTTATCGTCTCGTCTGGGCCCAGACATAAGAGATCTATCACAGGGCACTTCATCTCCCCACTGGTGTTAGGGGCGGAAGATGCAGGAAGAAGTAATCGAGGGCCTGGTGTCTCTGATATAAGCAGCCGCGTGGAGGTGAAGCTTTCACCCTTTTAATCTTACAGACAGACATTACAAGGCTGCTCCCCGGGGTATGCCATTTTATGCTTCCCTTGGGTTGGAAAAAAAGAGATCGAGACGGAGAGAGAGAGAGAGAGAGAGAGAGAGAGAGAGAGAGAGAGAGAGAGACAGAGACGTGAGCGTTTTAGACCAATGCACAATACACATCCATTTACATCCATTTATAATGCTACTACACCCATTTATATCCAGAAAAATCAATACACAGCAAATTCTCCAGTGTTAATACGTGTTGTTTTTTTCTGTTACAATTATTCAGGGTTGACCGGCGTGTGATTGGAGTGTTTGTTCAGTCGCAGCGCTGATATGGCTCTGGGGCGAATGTTCACTTCAGCTATCGAAAAGTGTTAAATTCACTCTGACGGTGGGACTCGTATAAACACTGGCATAGTGTTGATTTTTACACTCTTGGATTTAAATTGACACCGACAATGTTGCTGTGATATGAACCTCATTACAAGTTCAGTATCGCTGTAATACAAAAGAGCCACTCTGTCAAAGTGTTTCCACTCTGTCGCTTTAAAAAGTTTAACCTAGTCTAACCTTTCCTAAGAGCTTCTCCTTCTCCGTCTCCTCCTTCCTGCTTCTCCCCTCTTTCCTCCTTTCATCCCTTCCCTTTCCTCTCCTCCCCGCATTCCTCTACCCTACATCCCTTCCTCCTCTCCTCCATTCTTCTCTCCGTTCTTTTCCACTCCTCCCTCTCTCTTCACCCCTTGTCTCCACGCTTCCATCATCCTTCTTTCCTCACACCCACCACCCATCCCACCCTCTTCTTCTCTTGCCCTAATCCCTGTTTTCTCCCTATGTTCCTCTCATCCTGGGAAAGAAAGAGAGAGAGAGAGAGAGAGAGAGAGAGAGAGAGAGAGAGAGAGAGAGAGAGAGAGAGAGAAAGAGAGAGAGAGAGAGAGAGAGAGAAAGAGAGAGAGAGAGAGAGAGAGAGAGAGAGAGAGAGAGACAGAGAGAGACAGAGACAGGGAGAGATCCTTAATATGGTAACACAGCAGGATTGGTTAAGGAATCCCCCACCAGACTGTCACAGACCAACACTGCTAAATACCTCACACACATACACACACACACACACACACACACACACACACACACACACACACACACACACACACACACACACACACACACACACACACACACACACACACACACCCCTTTAGGCACACATACAAGTACGGGACACAGACGACCCAACACAAACACACTAACGCAAATTAATTCACCCTGCACTGCTGGAGGCAGTCTGGTGTTTTAGGGGGAGTGTGTGTGTGTGTGTGTGTGTGTGTGTGTGTGTGTTCTGGGCTGACTGCGTATGTGTACTTTTGTCTGTGAGTGTGTTAGTGTGTGTGTGTGTTTATAACCTCTGTGAATCGCCAGAGAATACCTTCACACCCTCGCTCCGACAGATGCTGCGGCAGCTATTGTTGTGCTATGCCTCTCACTCTCTCTTGGCCTTGAGCCCACTCAAAGACAGACACACACATATATACATCCACACACACACACACACACACACACACACACACACACACACACACACACACACACTCACAGACACACACAGACACCTCATTTGGGTCTCATAATTCATAAAGCCAATGCCAGAGGGATGAAGCAGGGAATGAAGAGGGAGAGAAAGAAAGTGACGGAGAAAGAGAGACAGAAAAAAGAGAATGAGGGTATTAAAGAGAGATGTATTTACCGATATATAATTGCCACCTGAGGACTCATTTTATTGATCTGTCCTCCTCGCTCTCTCTCTCTCCTTGCTTCTCCCTCTCCCCCCCCCTCTCTCTTTTGCTCTGTGAGTAGTGGTGTCAGATCCCTCATCCATATTCAGTGGTGGGGCCATCTGTGTGTTTCCAATATGCATGGACCAGCCGGCTGAAGTCCGCCTGCCAAGCAGACAACCAGCCAGTCTTAAGGTTACTTTAAAGTAACCTGTGACAGATAGATGATTGCCTGCTTTAAAATGGCAACAACAGCTCCTGGATTACTGCAGCCCAACTCACTAACGGAAGCTGGTTGTTTCGGGCTGCTTTCGGCCTCTCGATTCTCTCAGCCCGATGAAGAGGTTATCCCATATGACGTGTTTCCCATGACGTGAGATATTGGGAATGCTGTGTGCATGTTGAGACGCAAACTGTAGAGCTAGATATGTTTCCCATATTGGTCACCCCGGTGACTTAGTGGACTAAATGAACTATGCTGGTAGTAGCACGTACAGATGCAGGTAACCAAAATGGACAGCGCAGCAGAACAGATGCCACAGATGAATCAGTCGCACGACTGGTTAAATGGGTCTGTGCTGTTTTTGGAGCGGGTTGTCGTTACATAGAAAACATACTGGTGATTTAAAGGACCGCAACAGTAGTAGTGGTTCACTGATTACTGTTGCAGCCTGGCTTCATTCTCCTCTATGGCATAATGCAATAAAAACAAGACACATACACACACAAATCCTACAAAATTGTTGCCGAGCAGATGTCTGAGTGCAGGGCCTCATGGGAGTATGTGTGCTATTTTCTAAAATCTGGGGAGAGCATTTCTTTTGTTTCCCCACCCCTGTTCTCCAACTCTTTTCCATCCTCTCTACATATCTGTGCATTTCCTCTTTTCCACCCCGTAAAACTCTTCTTATGCCCTCTGTAACTTTTCCTCTGTCCATTTCGCTCTTCCCCTCTTTCTCTCGCGATTTTTCTCTGTCCCTCTGCCAGTTCAACATGTACCCACTCTTCTTGTTACGAAGCCAATTAGTGTAACTGAAATAGTTTCCATGGCGACAGAGGTGCTAATAATAACAGACACCCCCACAGCAAGGGCTGGTGAGGATCACACACACATATACACACATACGCACGTACGCACACACGCATGCAGGCGCACGCAAACACACACTTACACACATGTGCGCGCAAACACACACACACATAAAGTGCATGAAGAGTAAGACAACAGATACCACCTACACACCTAAAGATAGCGCGCTCTCTGTCTCTTTCTCTATCTAGATGTATGTATGTATGTATGTATGTATGTCTATCTATCTATCTATCTATCTATCTATCTATCTATTTGTCTGTCTGTCTGTTTATATGGAATTTGTCCTTGATTTGCCTTTGTGGTTAAATAGACGTTAATACAATATTTTTACCCCCATCCCCAACCTCCATCTTTCTCTCCTTATTAGGAGCTGAGTTGTTGAAGTGTAGCAGATGGGGAAGTAGGGAGGAGCAGTGGTGAGGAGGTGAGAGGAGGTGAGGTCATGGGAGGGGTAAATACCCCAGAGCCTTTAACCACTCCTATGCTCTGTCAAAGCATAGACAGACAGAAAACACTGCAGGCTCACACTCAGACCCCCCCAATACCCTGGAAGGAAGGGCAGAAAAGTAGAAGGGGGTAACGTGGAGCCCAAACCCACGGAAATATTCAGCCACAAGAATAAACAAGGCAAAAATATTCTGCTAAGAGGTTTCATGTCCCCTAATGTTATACCGCATGGATCCACTTAGAGGAATCCTCTTCTTGCTTTCCCCCTCCACATGGAGGTCAGAGGTCACGCTCAGCTACAGAACAGCAGAGTGGATACTTGCCAACACGGAAGGACAGTTTTAAGGGGATGCTGTGATATTGGTGTTCTTTATCTCACTTGCAAAAACTTGTATTGTTCGTTTTCTTTTTGTATTTTATTGCGTTATTGTGTCACCATGTTTCATCACTGTGCAGCTAAACTAAACAAAAGGTTAAACTATGACTCTATAATTTCTCCTCACCACAGGCATGGCTCATTGAAGAGAAAAATTGACAAAAAAGAAAAAGTCATGGTATTCTTTTTGCTGAATTTCATTTAAATTAGAGTTGTGACATTCTTCCTTGCAGAATCCACACACTCGACTGAATGCTCCTGTGGTGAATGTATTAATAGATGCAGTGCATTTCTGCTGTCGGGTGTAAATCTGGGTTTTTTGGGATATTTCAATTTATAGCAGAAATTATAACTTAAAAAACCATACCAATTTTTAACTGAGGACATCAAAATTGTAGTTTTTGGAATTGTACACTATGTACAGGTCAGGTCTACATCAAGGCATGTGGTATCAGCATACTGCTACCTGAAGGGATTTCCACAATACGTGGAGGAGAGGTGCACTGATGGGCATATCATGTACCTGCAATTTCACAATGTAATGGGTGTCATTGACTTTCAATGCATGTCAACTAACCTCCTCCGCCATGTTTCCTTCCACTCGCCATCGTATATTACCTTTAAAGCACAAATTGCTTAACACTAATGTATTCTGCAAGTTGTTTTCTCTGTCAAGCGTCTTTGAGGGTTTTGGAAGAGAGCAACAGAGTGACAGCGGAGAGGCTAAAGTGGTTGACAGAGGAAATGAGACGGAAAAGGGAGTGATGGACAGAGAAGGGAATGGAGGGAGGACAAGAGGGTGGCTTGGATGTAAAGACGGGAATTGATAAAGGGAGAGGAAATGAGGTAGATGAGAGGCCAAATCCTTTTAGAGCTTTGATGCTGTGGATAAATGCAACCAAGCAAACAAAGTGCCTTTGAATTGAAGGGACGTAGTGAGAGAGGAAAAGAAAAAATAATAAAGATAGAGGTGGTCTCCTGAGGAGCGAATGACGCACAAACTCAGCAGACCTGGGTCTGAGTGACAGAGCAGCCAATAGACATCTCTCTCACCTTACTTCAACTCCACTCAATTCAACAGGCTGCAGGGAGTGAAGAAAGAAAAATTCCTTTCTTCACACATTAGACTTAATGCAGAATGGATTGCAGTACACTCCTCAATCGTAGCACACACAGATACTATAGATTGATAAATCTACAAGTTGGAAAGTTTGAGTTAGAATAGTTTGCAAGAGCGCGAGTAACAGCTAGAGGCTGTAAAGGCAGGACTAGTGAGTAGATGAGTTACCGTGTTCGGCGTGATGGGGTTTAACATCTCCGACAACCTCTGTAGTCTCATTTAGCCACTTGTTAGCAACCGCCTTTTTTAAGACACGTAAAACCTTCAAAATTCAAGAGTGGGGTAGTTACTGAGGTATTTTATGTCATAGAACAAAGTGTCAAAACCTCTTAAGCTTGTGTTAACCACAGACCTTATTTCAACCAAAAACACATTCAAAAAACCCATAGACTTCGAGACGAGGGAACCGGAAGTGCAAAAATGCTAACTCATTTCCTGGTTTTAGGACTCATTCCTGCACCACTCTCTTTTGGATTATTTTAAAATAGAAGTTAAGAGATGCCTATTGGCCAATTCAGATCAGTTGTGAGAAACTGTGAATGATTAATTTTTGTATGTGTTATAATTATTGTTGTTTTGACGGTACTTTTGAAAACGAACTATGCTTTAACTTCATATGACAGCCGCCAACGGTATCCATTTAGCATCTAGTGAGAACTGATTCTAACTAAGTCTAATTAAAAAGAAATCAAAAAAATGTATGTAAAAAAACACAAGCACGGACGTCTTTGGAGATTAAATGACATTTAGCATTCTCTCACACTGTTTCATAGAGGGAAGCACACGATGCCCAGAGCCATCACACAGTTGAGTTGTACCATTACGATTGTTGAGCTGCTGTGGTGACAGTTTGGGGAAATGGCCTGAATGCTAGAATCAGGAACAGTCCCTTGACAGCTCTGTGGCAACTTAGCAATGGAGCTCAGACATAAAACAGAAACAGAAATCCTATGAAAATTAAACACACTGTGCTTTCCACATGACAAATACTCAGTTGCCTCTTGGAAACAGACATAGTCAGGTTACCTATTCTTGTTTCTGTCCATAGCAACTGTGTAGCAGCGAAATAAGTCTTCAGGAAACAGTGGTTTTATTCTTAATGCTGGGAACACACTACAAGATAAACAGACTGAAAACACTTCAACATTACACTCGTACAGATTGGCTTTCACAGATTTCTTTGTTGTCTTGACGCGCACAGACCTGAAGACAAGACTGGACCGCAGCCTCCCAATCTATTCAAGAAAATCATGGAAACCTAGCAACAGCTATGGATTTTGAAAAGCAAATCAGAAAACTGCAGTCAGGCTTTTAACTACGACTAAAAGAGGAGATCGCAATAGTCCCATTTCAGCCACCGTACACTGACTTCCGGTTAATCGCAATGTATGTCTTATGTGTGTATCTATATGTGTGTTTGTTTTTATTTGTTTAATTGTGAGGCACTTTGTACTTTGTGTAAATATGACTTTCTTTATACCTGCTGCAAAATATTGAACAACCCTTTTCCTCTTAGTTGCCTGCCTTGTATTGATAATACAAGATGATAACCCACCATTCCTCCATCCATTCCTCTTTCCTTCCCTCCCTCTCCCCTCTCACTCGCTCCATCCTTCCTCTGTGTTGACCTTACTTTGCTGGTGGAAGGAAAGGGTAAGAGAGTCAGCAAGGGGAGGGCTTTTACTGTCGCGCCTGCTCCCAGAAGGGAGGACAGCTTTTACCGCTGAACCGGCTCCGGGGCTCAAGAGTGTCACAGTGTCAAAAGATTGTACGGACTCCAACATCTTCTAGCGTGTGTAGAAATGCACACGCACGCACACAGCCATGCAAGCAGGCACACAACGAAACACACACAATACACTCACACACATGCACGCATGCACACAATTACAAACACACAGACACACACACACACAGACAAACACACACATACACACACACAGACACACATTTTTTCTGCTTAGAGAAATGAAGGGCCCAGCTACGTTTTTGCTGACGGAGTGAAGATAAAGAAACTTCTGTAAAGTTTGAATTTTCTGAACACGTATAGAAAATACACACCTACACACAAAAGTATGCGTGTGTGCGTGTGCATGTGTGAGTGTGTGTGTGTGTGTGTGCGCGCGCGCGAGCGAGCGAGAGTGGGCGAGTGTGTGATCTTCGACATGAGGCAATGAAAAGAATCTCATAATAAAAAAGTGCTAGCTATCTAGTCAAGTATAAAAACTGAGAACTGCAGAAACCTGCACACACACACACAAAGTGCACAGACACACACACACACACACACACAAAGTGCACAGACACACACACACACACAAAGTGCACAGACACACACACACACACAAAAACACACACAAGTACGCAAAAGAGACTGCAGTGCAGCATAGACAGATAGAGAGAGAGAGAGAGAGAAAGAGACAGAGAGAGAGAGATAGAGAGAGAGAGATAGAGAGAGAGAGAGAGAGAGACAGAGAGAGACCGAGAGAGACAGAGAGAGAGAGAGACAGAGACAGAGAGAGAGAGAGAGAATCATGTTCAGTGAAATTGCCTGAGGCTGGAGCTCATGCCAACATGTATATGTGCTATGCTGTATTATGTGCACAGTGCATTAGAGGGCTACAGTGGCTAGTGCACACTTTAATTATTGAACTACATCATTCATCTGAGCTGAATTAGGTGTCATTCCTTCGGTTGTGGCTACATAATGTACTGTACTTCACAATCGCTGCATCACCCCCTGCTCAGTATGTTGCCCTTCCTCCATGTCTTCCTCTTTCCCTCACCTCTTCACGTCTCTCTCGCTCAGTGATATGAACAATCTTTTTGAGTCATCTCACTCAACAGAAGCAAGTGTGCTAGTGCTTTCTAGGTTCTCGGGTGGAGTGGTGGTGGTGGTGGTGGCCGGGGGGGGGGGGGGGTTATGCATGATTGGAGTGAGTGAAACTACGCTGACTTTAAAAGAGTCCAACTGCTAACAACATGGTGCTGTGGTAGCACAGTGCTGTTGTAACAAAGACAATCCCTGAACAAAATATTGAATTCACCCGTTGACTTAGCGACGACAGTTAGAAAGTCACCGCGCCGCTTCCTGGTACCGTCACCAGCCAACAGTGAGTTGATGTTTGTTGACTTCGACACTGCACTTCCCTCCTGCAGGGCACTTGGGGATCTGCAGGGCCTAAACAGTGCTTACGCTCATTCCTCGAAGCAGCATGTATTGCAAAAAGCATTGCATTTTCAATTGGTGGTTTAGTGCTAGTGGGTGATGACATTGATGAAAGGCGGGAAAAAATGAAACACTGAAGTAGGTTCTTCTCATCAAGTGCGACCCCCATGCCCTCCACAGCATATTGTGCATAACAACATAACAACACTGGCAGCGGCCGTCCTACAATATGAACGATGTAAGGTAACCATCTTGAAGTCTTCTCACCTCTCTCTTTTGTACTCTCCATTTTTCTTATATATACACACACACACACACACACACACACACACACACACACACACACACACTTCACACTATAATGGAATAACACATATTCACTTCCCATCGCCCCCACACAGCCACGTCTAACTGACAGTTGCCACGGTGATAAATAGCATTGAGGAAGAACAACATCCTTATGGAAGAGGGATAAGAACTAGCACAATGCTTAATCTGGATTTGCTCTCTCTCTCTCGCTCTCTAACACACACACATGCACACACACACACACACGCACACCTTTTCCTTCTCTCAACCCCTCTCTCTCTCTCTCTCTCTCTCTCTCTCTCTCTCTCTCTCTCTTCCCCAGATGTATGTGTGTGTTCAGGATGTTAATGGTAATGACATAGAGATGGTGTGTGTGTGTCTGTTAAATGGCAGAGCTATTTTAACGATTTTAACGATGCTGCTGAAGGGGTCTAAAGGCTAATGAGGAGACTGCATGGTGGTGCCAGTCCTCATAAGGGGGCCACCCTTATGTGTGTGTGTGTGTGTGTGTCTCTCTGTGTGTGCATGTGTACAGATTGGTCAATGGGGGTTTAATGATGAGTGTTAATGTTAAGTGTGTGTGTGTGTGTGTGTGTGTGTGTGTGTGTGTGTGTGCTAATGTCAGTATCATTGGACAAAAGACACATTTTTGTCCAATGAGGATTCACATCAGACCAGAGGTTTCCTTTGGCTTGTCATGACACATACACACATACACACACAAACACGCACACACGTGTGCATAGAATAAGGGCGTGTGTGCACATACACCACATGTCTGAAATGTACCATTACCATTCAATTCACACATAAACACATAACTAACCCTACGAATAGATGAAAAATGAGGAGAGGGATTGGATCAAAAGTGATCTGATTAGCAGTTTAAAAGCAATTGATCATTTAACCAGTGGAGAGATTGATGGAGTGGGGGATTCAATCTAGATTAGCAAAGCAATCGATCAGTTAACCAGTGGAGAGGTTGATGGAGTGGGGGATTAAATCTGGATTAGCGGCAATAAGGAAAAGATCAGCGAATAGACACAGTGGGGCTGATGAGTATGAAGGTTTGAAGAAACGTGGAAAGGAAAGATGATGAGAAGAGAGGCTAGAAAGGTGAACAGTGCATTATACTGCATACTTTTCCTCCACAGTCTTGTACCAAGTATTGTATAGAGTATCTATATTTTAACTCGGCCTATTGATGGAAGACCACATGACGACGTTCAAACAAAAGATCTCAAAAATTACAGCAAAGGGCCTTTGAAATAATGCTTGATTCTGAAAGGTATTCATTTCATCTGGTAATACATTTGTGGATTTCTACTAAGAAGTAAAATAGATTTTGATGTTTTATTGCCTTAGAGGGTATTTCTGTTTTTAATTGTAGTCAAGTGAAAGGAAAACAGAACAGTAAATCTCAGTATTTCGCAGTATTTCATCACACTGCAAACATTCAGAATCACAACATTATTGGATTGTGGCCAAAGTAGTAAGATAATGTAGCCTGAGGGAGTGGTGGATCTAAATTTGGCATAATTGCACCATAAATACAAAGAATAAAAGAATAAGGGTATTTGATAAGTCACTAAAACTATTATTTTTGTATGCAGTTATAAACACTTAGAACAACTGGGTGGGTAACACCTGGTTTGATAAAACAGCTGCAGTGTCATAACTGATAAAAGAGTAAAGTAAAATGACTTTAGTGTTAAATACTCCTCCAGTATTTAATTCAGGCACTGTGAAATTAGTCAAACCAACTGAAATCAAATGACTTGGAACACACTGAAACAAATATGAGCCAGCATGGTGAAAAACGGGAATTCAAAACTGAGGGTGCTACAAATTTGAACGTGAGGGATAGAGGAGAAGGGCAGAGACACACAACAGCTCTAGCAATAGATACAGGAAATAGAAATGGAACGGGTGGAGAGAGAGAAGAATGGAGGCATTAAGGGATATGCGTTGCGATAAACAGAAGGAAAGACTAGGAAGGGCGTAGTCTCGCTCGGCCAGACCGTTCTCCACACTTCGTTTTAGGAGAACGGTCTGGCAGAGAACTAGATCATTGTGGCAAAAATGCCCTGGGCTGTTTGTAGTTCTGAAAACCAATAACCTTAACTCAAGACTGTGCCCTTCCAAAATAGTGTCGAGGGAAAATGTTTTCTTGGTGAATGTGCATAGCTAACGAGTCACTCTACGCTTGATTAAAAAAAAAAAAAAATCCACAGAATTAATTGCACAAGCCTGCCGCTTTGCAAGATCCAACCCAAAGTTTTCCATCGACGTGTTTTAATCACTACCTCTAGCGCTAGCTTGCTGGCTACATTGTTGTTGCACTACAGCGGGGGATTTTGTCCAAGTAACACAAAGGAAGCGGAAAAGGAGGGGGATGCCAGAAGAATCAATTATCAGCGGCTCCAATGAGGAGGCTATAGCAATCGCCACTTCCCGTAGGTCAGACTAGGATGGGAGAGAAGAAGAGAAAAAGTGAAAGGAAGGGAAAAAACAAAGGGGCTGGATGGAGACACAAAGGCAGCTAGATTAGCGATAGGAAAGAAAGAACAGAGTGAAAAGAGGGGAAACGTGAGGGAGGGAGAGAGAGAAACAAAGTGAGTCAGAGGGACAGGGGGAGGAAAGACTGACAGGGCTATGATATACTGAGGTACAGAGAGAGAGGGGGAGAGAGGAAGAGGGAGAGGGAGAGAAAGAGAGAGAGGGTGAAGAACAGAAGAGGGGAAAGATGAGGGGAGGGATAGTGGTTCTGATAGATGAGTAATGTCAGGTTCATTTCCTGAGGAGCAGAACAAGACAAAGCCCATTTAATAACTGTCACACACACACACCACACATACACACACACACACACACACACACACACACACACACACACACACACGCACACACGCACACACGCACACACACACACATGCACCCTGACAGTGCACTGGGTGTTAGGTGTGTTGTCTTGATAAAAGATTTCAGAGCGCAGCAGAGCCACAGAGTGTGGTTTGAATAGATAACATGTCATCTCATTCTCATCTGATTTAATGGAACAGGCCTGCTGTTTAGCATGCTGCCTTCTGTTTGTGTGTGTGTGTGTGTGTGTGTGTGTGTGTGTGTGTGCGCGCGTGTGTTTGCGTAAGTGTGTGTGTGTGTGTGTGTGTGTCTGCCTGCTTAACATGCCAGCCAACATGCTCTGCTCAGGTGCCGGCGAGTTTAAATGCATTTGATCCGAGCCAGAAATGTGATTTTGTCAGCGTAATATTTAGGATCCGTAACAAAACATCATAATAAAACGGTGTAATATGATCAGAATAATTATATTACAGGACATTTCTGTTTGCTTTGTCTGTGCCTTCCTTTTTATTGTGATCTATGCACGCAGCTGCTGTCTGTCTCTCTCTTCCTGTGTGTGTGTGTGTGTGTGTATGATGTGCCTTATGCAGCAGTCGTCCTTAAACCCGTTTCTCAAGGGAACAATACACTTGGCGGTTTAATCGATAGCCACCTGTGTGCTATTGGCTAATCAATGCCAGGGTAAATATTAAGATTAGGTCGATAACTGACCCTAAGCCTTGGCAGAGCAATGACAAAGTGTTCATAGGGAATAGACACAGACAGACAGACGAGGCTTAACAGACTACCCAGATCAGCGAGAGGATATCATGGATCCAGGCGTTATGAAAGGCTCATCGACCTCACTAACTGGCTCTTTCGTTTTTTAACCTTTACATACCCAGTTCAGCAACGCCCTGCTTAACACTTACTTAACACTTGCTTAACACTTGGGAGAAGACTGACTGCCAAATCGAAGTGGAAGCACATTTCGCTATTTTTCTCTATGGTTTGGGAGGTACACAGTGCACCTCATAAGCACTGGAAATGTGAACATTCCCGTCTGAACTTGATAATCCACAAGATCCTTGCCAGCGTGGCTATCGCTGATCATGCAAAGTAGCCATTTCTTCTTCCTTTAATTCCATCAAACCGCTGTTGCTGCTTCCAATAATGGATCGCTTCCGGTGCGGATTTCTCCCAGTGATGTGTCAAATAATGTATCCCCTGAGGAAATGATTTTCCGGGAAGGGTGCTTAATAAATGACAAGTAGACTAATTTATGGCCTGACAACTTCCTTGTAGAAACAATGGCTGGCTTACGGTTTGAGAAAATTAGGTAGGTTACTTTCAGTAGGCTACTTTTATTCTTTGTTATCCTGTGAAATGTTTTTAAAACAAGAAGCCAGCAATAGGAAAACAAACCAAAATACCTGAAATGATATTATTTTCTTCCCAGGCGAAGACTCATTTCCCATCAAGGGGAAGACACTTTGTCAGGGGAAACATATTTTTTGAAGTAGACAGATTTTGCCACAACACCAGCAAACTGCTTCTGAACACCAGGTGTATATAGTAGAGGTTGAATTATATTGTGCATCAATCAGCGATAGACAGTAGTAAAACGGAAATGTAGTCATATGAAAATGTCACAGATTATTACTTTAATCCAACTCTTTGTCTTGACTAGTTTTTTTTTTAAGATCATTTTTTTGGGGCATTTTGCCTTTATTTGACAGTCAGTAGAGACAAACAGGAAAGATCAAGTGAGGGAAGAGGGATGACATGCGACATAGGTCCTGGGCCAGATTCGAACCGAGGACGTCATGGTTATGTGGTACACGACCACTGAGGCACCAGGACGCCCTCGACTAGTTTTTTATTGAAGGATTTGTGTTTCATAGACCCTGGTTTTATGAACAAATGACTATATCAACCTTTAATTCATGTGAAAACATGAACATCATTAAAATTAGAAGTGGGATGTGACAGCTGCAAGACCTTGTCCTAACATAGGTGGAACAGAAACTATTGTGCCATTGTCAAACATTTAATTACAAAACCATGTCTGACACATGTTAATATATTTGGTGCAATGTAATTTGCTCATTATCCACAGGTACTGAATGAATCATACTCAACAGTGAGGACTTGGCTCGGAGTGTAGATTTGGCTACATCATACATTTTGAGTGGAGGATAATGCACCATTGTTCGGTTTAAAGTGGCCAATTGTTTTG
>JAXDDW010000010.1:1290000-1292500 GCA_034670385.1 Hoplostethus mediterraneus | reverse complement strand
TCCAAACAGAAACACTTTGCTACAAACAGAGTCCATGTCATTAAGGACAATCTATCTGGGATGCTGTGTACTGCCTAGACACACACACACACAGGTTAGGAGAGGTTACTGCATGTAGACCAGCTATTCTGGACAGGAAATCAAGAATAATCTGAAATGATGACGATAGAGACAGAGGGGGGGGGTATCACTAGGGGGGTTAAACACACCTGTCACCCAAGTGTCACTGCTGATTAAAAAAGAGCACACACACACACATACACATCGCTGAGAGTAGAGCATGTAAGAATATATGGACAGTCACACACTCAAGCACAACACACAACGTATGCACACACACGGACACGCACACACACACACACACACACACACACACACACACACACCCCCAGAGGTTCAGACTAAACAAACATACATGGTTAGAGCGTATAGTCAGAATGTATGGTCAGAAAATCAATGTCCGCTTCACACATTTAATGCACAACACACAATGCACACGCACACCACACACACACACACACGCTTTTTGGTTGACTTTTAAACAGAACTACAACTAGACACTCTCACCTTCCTGACGTATTAATCCCCCCATCTGTTGCCAGCTGGAAACCTCCAGGAGATTAACCTGCTGCTTTTTGCTGCCTCATTGGCTCTCTCACACACACACACACACACACACACGTGGGCATGAAACGCACAGACACCCAAATGTTTGCATTCACAAACACATAAAATATTTATTCCCGCCCATGGAGTCGGAGGAGGGGGGGGGGTACAACATTGAGCCCTTTGGTTTCAAAGCTGACAAAACATGTTATGGAAACTGGAGGACAAAAACTGAAGCTTTACTCCCAATGTGACAAATATCCAGGTGAGAAAATGAACCAGATAAACCAGAAAATGCCATAGTCTCCCTCTAAACGCTTTTACTCAGAGATTCAGCTCCTGTAGGCGGTGCTGCCCACTCTGCCTATTCACCGGCAGGGTAAACACAGATTTACAGTATTGGTGACGCTTCGGCAATGAGCTACTGGCAACAAACCATTTACAAACATGGGCTGTAAAAGAGGAATGCAGTTGGGCAGGACTTTCAACAACGTAACCCGACTGTGAAAGTGCGTATGTGGAAGGCTGACTCAGAACAGAATTAGCTCTCGGATGATGGATACCAACACATACACTCACACAGAAACAAATACACAATACACACACACACACACACACACACACACACACACACACACACACACACACACACACACAAGCATGTCATTATGAGAGAGCACTGTCGAAATATCCGCCCTGTTACTCAAGTGATGAGATTGTATTGGTAAATCCATTCAGACACACAAACAATCAATCACACGCACAAAGAAATAGATACACACATGCATGCAAACACACACACAGAAGGGAAATTGCACGCACGCACACACACACACACACACAGTGCACTAATCACTGATCTTTGCCCTGACAGCATACTGACTGAAAAAACTGAGCACATATTTCCTCACATTTGTGATGGAGTATATATATGTATATGATGGAAGTATATATGGATGGAGTATATATTTGGTTGTTTATCCCATTCATGTATGCATGTTGTGTGTGTGTGTGTGTGTGTGTGTGTGTGTGTGTGTGTGTGTGTGTGTGTGTGTGTGTGTGTGTGTGTGTGTGTGTGTGTGTGTGTGTGTGTGCCTTAGTAATTAGATCAGAGCAGAACATGTCGACACTGGCACCCAATCAAACATCTTTCTATCTCGCTGCCAACAACATTAAATCCCTCTGCAATACCAAACACACACGTGTGAGCACACAGACACTCACTCTTGTATGCACCCTCACTCACACAGTGCACAAACACACACACACACACACACACACACACATACTCTCTCAAACAAATACCGTTTGCAGGCATGTGTGCCGCTAATCGCCAATCTCCAGAATAATGCTGGCAGTATTTTCTAGTTTATACAGAAAAGGTTTTTTAGGTACCTGCTTGTATGCCATAAAACATGCACAGACAAAGTGTGTGTGTACAGTGTGTGTTCCTCTCCAACCACACAAACACTCACATGAATGTGTATTTCAGAGAGAGTGACACGCAAATGCAGAAAAAGCAAAACAATAATGCTTATGGATTTGGGGATTTCAAGAACCAACTGCATCAACTAAATTAAAAAAATACAGTAGTCTAAAAAACACGTGAGTACATGCACGTAATACACACACACACACACACACAAAGATACACAGACGTGCACATGCATTCATCTCCCATTCAAACAAAATTTCCTCTCTTTCCTCTCTCTTTAATTTCCTCTCTTTCATGTTTATGGCTGTTTCATGTTTTATCTTCCTTGTCTTCCTTGACACACAAACACACACACACACACA
Organism: Hoplostethus mediterraneus; assembly: GCA_034670385.1. Classification (NCBI taxonomy): domain Eukaryota; kingdom Metazoa; phylum Chordata; class Actinopteri; order Trachichthyiformes; family Trachichthyidae; genus Hoplostethus; species Hoplostethus mediterraneus. The sequence continues at coordinate 1,290,097 of JAXDDW010000010.1, read as the reverse complement.
CACACACACACACACACACACACACACACACACACACAGCCCCAGGCAAGCAATAACTATCTAATTGACTCAATCAACAGAGAAAGTCAGAGCTGCA
>JAXDDW010000010.1:1222500-1285000 GCA_034670385.1 Hoplostethus mediterraneus | reverse complement strand
TTGCTCAACAAAGGCACGGCACTTTGAAACTGTTCAATGCAACAAGAAGGAATTTCCTCACCCTAAAATCTGTTTCCTAACAAATGGACACTGAAAATACAGCCAACACAAAAGCCACTTTTACACTTTTTTTCTTAAAGAAGCACGGGTCACTCACACACCTCGCGCATCTTACTTTTCATCTGTGATAGTGCAGCATGCTGCATTGAGAGAATAGCTTGTTCCAAAATATGTTTACTCAGTTGAACATGTTGAATGAATTGTTTGTATGAAATGTGCTCCCACTGATGGACACATTTGAAGGGCGGCATTTCAAAATGGCAGGTATCCATTTTGCATTCTTAAATCCATCAGTTCATCAGATGATTCTACCCTCAAAAGTATGACTGTTTTGTAAGCAAAGGTCTTAAGATGACTCACAACTTTTGCAGCAACACAGAATGTGCTTTATTCTCATGCCAGAAATGTTCAGGGTAGATGAGTAGGTGTCATTTTATTCAAATGGTGGATACCTCATTTTGAAACCAAACTAAGAATAAATGTAAAAATGCATCTGTCCTTATCACAAAAGTACATTGTAATACAATGACTATACCATATCATGATAAGTATGTATTTATATGGCAACAGGTACTGATACTGATCATGCTGGGAGGGAATTTGGGTCCCAAATCAAATTTAGTCAGGTTGCAATAATTAGCATCTCAACTCCACAGAACAGACTGTCGATCGTTGAAGCCAAAGAAATTTAATTTCAATTTCACCTCAAGGTGCTTCGAAGAATTTCCATCGCATTAAAAACCAAAATAACCATTACAGATTCTATTTATCGGGAATCACAAAGCTGCTAGACTTCAAATTTTTGGGAGGTTGGTTGGTGGTTGCTATGTGAGCTAGTTGGCAACCTGAGCGAAGTCCATAAGCCAGTTTCCATACCAACACACACTGTTTCCTAACTATAGTCCATCTGAGCAGCATCGAGAACAGAGTCGAGGCAGAGGGGAGGGCAGACGAGGAGAGGGATGAAGGACATGGTGAGGGAGGAGACGAGAGGAGAGGAGAGGAGAGGAGAGGAGAGGAGAGGAGAGGAGAGGAGAGGAGAGGAGAGGAGAGGAGAGGAGAGGAGAGGAGAGACAATACTGCTGTTTACTACTGTGCTCCTACTGAGCAATACAATACACACTAGAGTCCTATTATGTCAGCTAATGTGTGTGTGTGTGTGTGTGTGTGAGAGAGAGAGAGAGCGAGAGAGAGAGAGCGAGAGAGAGAGAGACACAGAGAGAGAGACAGACGGAGAGACAACCCTTCTCCTGTCATAGTTTGCTGCTTCCTTCCTGAGGTGTTCAACACACACACACACACACACACACACACACGTTTCCTAGTATTTGGTTATTGCTGTTCATGTCAGAGGTGAGAAGGAAACAGTGAGAGGAACAGACAGAAGTTAGCGATAAAAAACTAGAGGACAAGGAAAAGCGTTGGGAGATGGAGAAGTAGAGGGAGAGATGGAAGGAAGGCGGCTGACGCGATAATAAGAGGTTAAAGGTTGAGTGGGAGGAGCCTGACCTTGTCAATTATCGTCACTGTAGCTTCCCCCCTCTGGCCCTGTTTGCGTCAGCTAAAAGATGTCATGCCTGACACACACTCACACACACAAATGGTGTTACATAAGCACATGCACGCAGACATGCACTCACAAGAGTCAAAAAATACAAACACACACACACACACACACACACACACACACACACACACACTCACTTAGAGAGAGAGTGTAGTATTGGGGAAACTCCAGCAGTGTGAAGGGTAGAAACTGAGAAAAAGGAGCAAAAGAAAGTCAGATGGGGGTTAAGAGACAGAAACAAAAAAATCTCCACCTTAAGTTATTTAGTCTTGTATTGAGTGTCGGGTCTTATTTTTCTTGAAACTATGAAATTATGAGCCATCTGTCTTACTTCAAGATATTTTCACTTGTTTCAAGAAACAACAAATGAAACTGCACTAGAAACACGTGGAATGATCTCACCCCATTGGCAGATACTTTCACTTGTTTTAGGAAAACAGGATTTTAACACTCGACGCTCGGCTGAATGACTTGTTAAGATGGGGAATGTTTGCAGTGAGAGAATGAGATTTATGATTGAGAAAAAGAAAAAAAACGCTGCAAAAGTAGCTGGGGAAAAAAAAAGAAAGAAAGAGAGAAGTCATGCACGAGCAGGAGGGGGGTAGAGCAATACTGCAGCAACTCTTTCCATTCTTTCTGTCTTCTTTACACAAAATGAGCCAACAATTACAGAAGCAAATAGCAACATGCAAGTGTGTTTGGGAATGCAGATGGGATATTTTGCATATTTGCATGTGTGTGTGTGTGTGTGTGTGTGAGAGAGAGAGAGAGAGAGAGAGAGAGAGAGAGAGAGAGATAAAGAGAGAGAGACAGCGACCAGATAGAGCAGATAGAGAATGTCTGGCTATCTTATTAGCACCATGCCCTCTTCATTTCTCTAAATCTAATTGGTTGCTCAGCTGGGCCTATCAGAACGCAGCATTGAGATCTGCAGCGAGCCAATGTTGAGCAGGTTGAAAAGATGCTACAAGTGGTAATGATGATGATAGTGTGTATGTGTGTGTGTGTGTGTGTGTGTGTGTGTCTGTGTGTGTGTGTGTGTGTGTGTGTGTGTGTGTGTGTGTGTGTGAAATAACCACACTCTGTCTGTGATTTGTTGCTATGGCACCCCATCTTCCTGAGGTGCAAAAATCACAGAACAATTTATACCCACAATTTCCTCTCTATAATGAAGCAATGAATGTACTGACCCTTGTGTGAACACACTCTCTCACACACACACACACACACACACACACACACACACACACACACACACACACACACACACACACACACACACACACACACACACACACAGAGCAGTTTTATCTTAACAAAAAGCAACTTTTTAGGACTCTGGCTTGTGGGAGTACCACCAAAATGATCTCTTGTGTCTCTGGCAGAGATCTCTGTCCTGTGCACATGCTAACACGCTAACATACAGTACATTCAGTGCCTGTAGGCAACTAGCATGATCTAATGTAAGAAGGTAGACCTTTTAGTAAGCCAGAGTTGGTGTTGGTTTTGTTTTTTCTGCCAATCCTCTCATCACATAAAGGGTAAGTGGACCAACAGGTCAATTTCCCAACAAGTGGGTGTAGTCCTTCAAAGAGGTGCCCCTACTGTGACCAGGATGTGGTTTGACGATCCCATATACTGTAGGTCTATAAGGCTCAAAGGCGGGTCCAAGTGTAGATGTACATTTTAGATTTTAGGCATTTATTTGTCTGACACTCCAGAGTGCCTTCTAATGAGTGAGCAGGTCCAGGGGGTTCAGGCTGCACAGGCCATCCTGCCTGTTGCATATAACCTTGACTGGGTGAGTCAGAGGAGGAGAGAAGAGGAGGAGGCACTGAGAGAGGATAGACGGTCAATTCATTAGTTTGTGTGAGACAGAAATGGAGCAGGTCTTTTGAAGCTGTGAAAGCAGACAGAGACAGAGAGTCAAGTTCAATAGGTCGACACAACACACACTCTCCAGCTCTGAACTGTGCGCACACACACACACACACACACACACTACCTGAACACGTCAACACACTCACGCTATGAACATGCATGACAAATGCACACACACGAACGCCCTGAATACACATCGATCCACACCTAAATAAACACACTCCATGGAGACACACACACAAACACTTTGCGTTGCTCATCTCTGGCCTCATTTCTCCACTCCTTTCTTCTCACATTCCCTCTTCCTTCCTTCCTTCCTCCCTCCCCTCCCCTCTTTACTAAAGTCTTCTCCTTTCCTCTTGATCATCTCTTTAGCTTTCATGCCCTCTCCTCTCTTCTCCTATACACCCCATGTGTCCCATTCCCTTTCTTTCTCTGTTGTCTCTGCAGGTTTGCAATATCAAACACGTCAGTGCTGCTCTTAGAGTGCCCCCCAGTGGACAAATACCTAAACTACAGTCCACATCTCAGAGTAATTGCGTCTCTTCCTGTAAATTGAAAATGAAAGTCAGTCTCGTTTCTCGGCCGCTTTGCAGTTTATCTCAAAGTTTGTCCTACGCCTTTGACTAACCCTGTTATCCTGTGTCCAGATCCAGTCTCCTTCCCCGCCTGCCGACCGACCACCACCGCCTGTCTACCCTGCCTGCCTATCTGTCTCCCTGGTTCCCTGCCTGTCGTCCTGTCTGCCTGTCTGCCTGTCTGCCTGTCTGCCTGTCTGCCTGTCTGCCTGTCTGCCTGTCTGCCTGTCTGCCTGTCTCCCAGCTCCGTTTCCCCGCTCCTACACCAGCCCGTCTCCCCAGCTTGCCATTCCTGCCTTGCCATTCTCTGTACTAATTCCCCAGTAAAACCTGTTTTTTCTGTGTCTGTGGTTTGCACTTGGGTCCTGTTAACACGATCATAACAGTCTGTCTGTCTGTCTGTCTGTCTGGAGGATAGCTCCAGAACTCATGAAAAGATTTCCAGAAAATTTGGTGGACAGATAGGCCTTGGACCAAGGAACAATTTTGGTGGTGATCAGGATCTGTGACTCTGCCATTAGGCAATTATTGTTTTTTAGCCATAACTATGAAACTAACAGAGATAGAGACTTGATTCCAAGGTTGAGGGAGCACTTAAAATCAATTTAAGTGTCAATGTAAGTGATAGAAAAGATGTCTTTCAGTGTAAGTTCTTGAATCTTGAATCTAACACCAAGTTGGAGAATTGCTCAATGTTGGTGGAGGTTTGTGCTCTCCAAGTGCCATTCTTTGGGCTGATTGAAAAAAATGGAAGCAAACTTTTTTTCAAACAATTTCTCTGAGGGGTGGAGCAATAATACCTTAATAAATACCTTAATAAAACCTTTCATTGCATAGCTTGCAATAAAAAGTGGAACTTCTACGATGACTTCATCTGAAAACCCTGCATCAATTGAAACATCACACACACACCCAAACACAAAGTGTTGCAAGGTCTCTCTCTCTCTCTCTCTCTCTCTCTCTCTCTCTCTCACACACACACACACACACACACACACGCCTCTATAAGGAATACCATGGATTGTGTTGTTTCCATTTCAAAGGGAAGCGCATGGCCTGAAGAGGATATCACACATCACGTCTGTCCCCCAAAACAGACCAAACAAAAACAACAGAAGAAAGAGGGAACTCAAATCCGTAGAGAGGCACACTACCATGCCAACTAGGCCGCAGATGTATGTTGGCATGTGTGTGTGTGTGTGTGTGTGTGTGTGTGTTTGAGTTTGTGTTATGTGTGCACGTACATGTCTTTCTTTCTTTCTTTTTCTTTCTTTCTTTTTCTTTATTTGTTTTTCTTTCCGTTATTGTTTCTAATCCTCTAATCCCTCTTCTGTTCATGTTGCAGTCTGTTTGCCTAAGTGGCACTTCACCAGGATGACTCTGATTGATAATGGCCTAAGTAGTATAAGATGGTGTGTGTGTGTGTGTGTGTGTGTGTGTGTGTGTGTGTGCATGTCTGGATGTATGTGTGTGAGCAACAAACATATGTGTGAGGTGGCCATGTAACCTACAGCAGTAGTGTGTGTATGTGAGTTACAAACACTACGTACAGTACAGTGCAGTGTGTGTGTGTGCGCGCGCGCGCGCGCGTGCGTGTGTGTGTGTGTGTGTGTGCGCGAGCTGAGTTTGATTAATCCAGTGGATTATGGTTTAGCAGGTAATCAGTTATCAGTTATCTCTTACATTTTGAAAGTAACATTCCCAACACTGCACAGCACTGAGATTAAAGGATGAGAGAAGTGATTCCGCTCCACGATAAACATTTAATCATTTAATCGCCCTGCACGTCTGTTATAACGCCTCTATGAGCCATTATAACATGATCACTGCAGCTACAGCACCCAACTTCAAAGTGGAAAGAGAGAGAGACGGGGCGAGAGGATGTGTGCATGCATTCCTGTAAGTGTCAGTGTGTGTGTGTGTGTGACTGTGTGTGTGTGTGTGTGTGTGTGTGTGTGTGACTGTGTGTGTGTGTGTGTGTGTGTGTGTGACTGTGTGTGACTGTGTGTGTGTGTGACTGTGTGTAGCTCTCTCAGGGCAGCTGTGCTGTCTCTCCAATCTTCTCACCACCGCTGAGAAAATCTGAAATAATTTTCCCTCCAATTTCCCTCACCTGTCATCTTTCACCCCTCTCTCTCTCTCTCTCTCTCTCTCTCTCTTTCTCTCTCTCTCTCTTTCTTGCACTCTCCGATGTAACTAGGAGCAATTCCATTTTCTGTTGTTAACACAGTTTCCACTTAGAAGCTTTTCCAATCCTTGATACAATTGCCAGAAAATGATTTGTTTTTCCTCCGCTCTGCCTTCCGTGGCACTCTCCAATACCTAACCTGTCTCAATCCTAACACCTGTTTTCAGAAAGGCACTCCACTCAAGTACACACACAAACACACTCAACATTATCTTTCATACACAGGAATGTGTACTATATCCACATAGACACACACGCACAGACACGCACACACACACACACACACACACACACACACACACACACACACACACACACACACACACATATATACACTCACAGCATGCTGTAGATCTGGCTATAGGCACAGTCCTTGTGGTTGACCGGTTTTGACCACATGGGAAGCAGTGCCATTATCAGCCCAGTGGACATATATTTAGACCGACAGCTACTCACACACACACACACACACACACACACACACACACACACACACACACACACACACACACATACAAGGAAGCATTCATGCAAACAATATCAATACACTTCACACATCGATAGGCCACAAAGGGCAACCTTTACCTGTCTCTCTCTCTCTCTCTCTTTTACTCACACACTCTGTGACACACACTCACGCACACACACACACACACACACACACACACACACACACACACACACACCTTCATCACAGTCAGTGATCAAGGGGATTAGAATAGCAGTGCTGGAAACCTGCTGTCACCATGGTAACATGGTCATAACAACCTCCTATGGTAAGAAGAGCCCTCTCTTTCCTTCCCTGATTTCTCTCTCACTTTCTCCATCCATCTCTTCTCTCTCTCTCAATCTCTCTCCTTTATCTCTCGTCCCATTTCTCTGTGTTATTCTCACGGCTCCCTCAACCTTTCCCACGTATTCATTTTCAGTCTTTCTCTTACGCGCTCTTTCCGCCTTCCTCAATCTTTTTCCACAAGATAAATGGGAGCGAAATGGAAAGGGAGAGAAAGAGACCGGGAGACAGATAAAGAAGGGAGACAGAAACAGAGAGGAAGATATGAGGAATGAGTTGGGGGACTTCAGCGGCCTCCCAAAATTTCTGAGAGAGTGTATCTGCGGTGTGTGTACTCGAATGTGTGTGCAGCTACTAATGTGTAAATGTGTGTAAGTGTGTGTCTGCATGAGTGTGTGTGAGCAGGGTTTAGGCAGATAAAGGGGTTTAGGGAACTCTCCTAAACTCCACAAAGCCAGAGAAACTTTCTGTCTTTTCCCCAGCTTATCTCTAACTCCCTCTTTTCTCCCTTCCCTCTCCACCTCTCCACTTTTCTCCCTCTTCCTATCGCTCTACTCCCCTCCCTCCCCTTTCTCTCACCCCAGTGTGTACATTTCGCCAGTATTTAGCTGACACTCTTACTTTAGAGCGACTTACCTTAAATGCAAACAGTGGAAGAAGTGAGAGCGTATCTGCAAACAGCGAGTGACAGCTTTGACCTGCTGCTGTACACACCCCGGGTCTAGTGCAGCTGGATGAAGCCAGATTTCCATAAGCAAAGCGTGGCTGGATTAGCACAGCCCAATGTCTTGGAGCTGAGTATTGCCTGGTAGTACACCAGTACACCTTCAGTGTCTTCCTAAAGGGATGGATTAGGTAAGTATTGATTTGTATCGTATCTTCTTCCTCTTTGTCCCACTTTGTTGTCAAAAATAATTTTGTCATCGGTCCCAATGTAATGTGACGTCATCCTTAATTGACCCCTGAAGGGAAATTCGCTCCTCAACAGGAGGGCAGGGCCAAGCTGTACAGAACAGTTGGTTTTGTTTATGATATAGGTTGTTTTATTTTTTGTGTGGGGCTGACATTTCCTTCGACTGCCGGCTGCATGGTGCCAACATTCTCTAGTGCTTCAGGCTCGTTGTCTGAGCAAAACCTATTCCTGCATTTCGAAAAGGTTACTTGTAATTATTGGGGGCCCATCGTTTCGCTCAGTCATTTTATTTAATGTTTAAAGTGCATTTTTGCTCCCATTCATTTCTGACCCTGGTGGACGCTTGCTTGAACCCTGCTGCCCCGACAGGAAAGATCACCCATTCAATTCAAAATGCCTGTTGGCATCGCCATGCATCAGCGTCTTTACACAAATGATATGTACGGAAATTAGACACACCGGATATTTAAATTCACACACACGTAAACAAACACCACCCTGTCATCTTCCTCAAAGCTGTAATTACGTCTCCACACACCGAATCTGACCTTAAACCAATTACACGCATGAACTGCCCACACATACTATTATTACTCAGCCTGCTCTCACACTGTTGACAGTACAGACGGGCACATATGCCCTGAACACACACACACACACACACACACACGCACACACACACACACACACAACAAACAGCATGCTTCCTCTCAATAGTTTGAATGAAAATACCAGAAGAAACTTGAAAGCAAAGTAAAAGTGTGTGTGTGTGTGTGTGTACGTGTGTGCGTGTGTGTGTGTGTGTGTGTGTGTGTGTGTGTGTGTGTGCTTGTCTGTGTAAACAGTATGGTGGTGGTTGGAGCGATAAGGCTTCCGGTCTGCTGTTGGTTCAGTTCCTGTGTGACGCTGTAGATAAGAGAGCTACCACCGTGTGCGTACACACATACATAAATTTACACACACACACACACACACACACAGTACACAATACAACACACCCACACTCAAAACACACAAAACTAGAAAAACACCTAACCTTGTCTCTGCATGACACACAAACACAAAGCAATACACAGAGTATTATAGCCTGATTTTCACATCGGAACATTTACGCAACAGTGACTGTGTGGGTTTCATCCTGACTAGGGGTGACCTGAGCGCAGGGCAGCTCAGGACACAAATCCAACACGTGGAGCACTGGTGGTGAACTAAGAGCGAGGGAGAGAGAGAGAGAGAGACACACTGCACATAATAATACACTCGCACAGAAAATAGAAAGAGAAAGAATATGAAAAAGAGAGAAAACTGGCGTGAGATAAAGTGGAAAGATCCTTCTGTCGTATAAACTGGGAATTCAACAACAGTGACAAATCGCTGTTGTCATTTGACAACCCGACTCCAATTTAGCAGATTTCCACGTTTTCACTTCAACTGAAGTATTGATTGACCCTTCCCAACCCCTTTGGGTTAATAAACTCAAAAATGCATGGTGGCCAAGGCAAAACGCGGCTGCTTTCCTTTAGCTCCTGAAACAAAATTGACTTTCTTTGCATTATAAAAATGGAATTGAGCTGAATCTGATTTATTCACATTGTACATCACTTGGGCTCATAGGCTGCAAACTGGTTAACAGTAGGCAGTGTGAGCTTCCAGCCACATTGACAGTCTGAGAAGCAGACATCTTGACAGCTGTCTTAAGTCCTGCTGTAGTACCAACATGACAAGTATACTGACCTCCAATTTCATGGAGACAAACCATACAATCCATGCTTATTTGACAGCAGAAACTAGACGGATAGAGTGACAGAGACAGACAGGGAATGAAAGAGACAGTTGTAGGGAGAGAGGGAGCAGAAGATGGAGAGGAAGACGGAGTGCAGACAAAAAGAAGCGAACAAGAAAATCAAGGGAGGGAGACAGAAGGGGGAGGCAGACGAGTTTAATGAGATCTGATATGAGAGTAACAGCAACTGCAGACCGATAAAAGACGGCAGATACTCCCTGATCCAAAACGCACGTACACACACACAAACACACACACACACACACACACACACACACACACACACACACACACACACACACACACACACACACACACACACACACACACACACACACAAGCACACACACAGCATAGAAGGGTAAATGGAGCTCCCCAAGGCCCCCGAAAGGCAGTTAGAGAGGAGGAGAGAAAAAGTGAGGGCTAGCAGAAGTGTCAGAGTACACACACACACACACACACACACACAAACATGTACATGCACATGCACACATATATGATACACACACACAAGCAAACACAGGCACTGATTACACACTGGATACACTGACATTTAATCCAGTGCTCCTTACAGTGCTAACATGATTTTCCAGGGCAAGGTAATTAAGAAGCTCAGCAACCTGTAGACTCTCTCTCTGTCTCTCTCTCTCTCTCTCTCTCTCTCTCTCTCTCTCTCTCTCTCTCTCTCTCTGTCTCTTTCTCTCTCTCTCTCTGTCTCTTTCTCTCTCTCTCACTGTCTCAGTAACTCTCTTTCTATTTCCCTTACTCACTCACACAGAAAACACTCATGGACAAGTTTTAATGAGTCCACTTCATCTTTATCTCATTTAGTCATTTAAACCTCCCACTATTCACTAACAATGTCAAAAGACAAGACCTGCCTACGGGCACTGTGTGTGTGTGTGTGTGTGTGTGTGTGTGTGTGTGTGTGTGTGTGTGTGTGTGTGTGTGTTGATGTGTGTGCATGTGTGTGTGTGCATGTGTAATAAAATCTCTGGTTAAGCAGCCAATTAGACCCTTCATCCTAAAACAGAATACAGAAGCTTACTCTTATCGCCAGCATACATGAGCACGGATGTGTGTGTGTGTGTGTGTGTATGTGTGTGTGTGTGTGTGTGTGTGTGTGTGCATGTGAAATGTCTGCATGTACATGTTAGTGTGCATCCAGTAGGATGTGGAATGTGGGTTCACATCAGGGTGTGTGTGTGTGCATGTGATTGTGTGTGTGTGTGTGTGTGTGTGTGTGTGTAGGAGCTACAGTATCGGACATTACCACACTGATATATGACGGCATTTGAATGAAGAGCGACTGGCATGACAAGACTAAAATCTAATGAAGGACAATGAAGGTTAATAGCAGCCTGGAAAGCACATTACACATACACACATTCTCTCCCTCACTCACAAGCAGATGACATTTCCGAGGTTAATAGTGTGTTCAAATGCCTTATGCTCCCAGTCATTTGTCAATATTGACTTTATAAAAGGGACAGTTCGCTGATATGCAAGGGCCTGGCATTTTACACAGTCAGAGACATTCATTATTAATATCTGTCATGGAATTATGGAGGACGGGAGGGAGTGAGCAGGCATACAGATGGAGAGAGAGAGAGGAGAGGGTTGTGAGAGGAGGGGAGGTTTGGGGGGAGGAGGGATCGTAACAGCACGTAAATGAATGACATCTTAAAGATTTGATCAGGAACTTCATTACAACCTGAAATCAGTCATGAAATCAAAACTCATAGATCTCACTGATGATGACATGTGGTACAATATTCACTAGGATGTCCTCTGAGCAGTCTGCAGGCCAAGCTACATGCTCATGCAGTAGGTGGAGCCATCGTACACGGGCCTGTGCTGCATGACTACAGTGAACAACGTTGCACTGTTTCTCCACCCCCCAACAAAAATTGTTTAGAAGATTGATTTTTTTTTTTCTATTCCCAGCCATCGGGAGGGGCTAGGAGCGAACTGACTGAGAGACATTTTGAGAGAGTTTGTGGCGTAATCACACACAGGAAGGTTTGTTTACAGAGATTGCTTCATTACCAATGCAGGATGGATGGATGACAATGAGGATAGTCATGAGTTGTCTCTCCTCTCCTACTCTCTAATGGCTCTGTGCATCCTTCCTGTTGGGGAGCTGATGGAGGACACACCTAGCAGCTGGCTTCACAAGATCAACACGATCATCATGCACACACATACACACCCACACACACACACATATGCATGCACACGCCGACAGGAAGCGATTTGGCTGCTCGTTGGGCAAGATGTGGCAGTTACAGGACAATATAATGTAATGGCCATCTAACACCACCATCAGCTATTACAAGCACACACCCGTTTCCACATTAGTTTGGTTATATAAGATGATTCATACAAGTACTGTGGTAGCCACTGTAGAAGTCTGCAGTGATCAACCAGGGATCTCAATCTGTGGCACTGAAAATAACGACCAAAAAAGTGAGTTGTCTAGATGAAAACGATTTTGTATTTTTGTCAAAACGAAACGTGACAAGACACTTTTATAAGGAGACTAAAGGACAGTCAATTTGATAACGCTGTTGTTTTACATAAATTATCATATTTTTGCCTTGTAAGAAACGGATGTCCTTCACAATCTCTTTGCCCTCAGCTCTCATACACACCACTTTCATTTACCATGCGCTCAAGATATTCAAAAAGCCTTCTGGAAACTTTTAGTAAGTCTATTGCAGATAATACAGACCGAACAGAGAAAGAGGGTCAAAAAACAACTGAAATAGATGTTACAAAGTAGACCTTTTGCCGACTACAACAAACAAACAAACAAAACAAAGATTAAATGTGGCTAAAACTAATAACCGCTTAAATGTTTATTATGGTGTTTATTGTTTATTATGATTTACAAGCTTGAAAGATTTCATTACTCTGGGAGGAAACAAACTCTGACCTGTGATTTCATCCAAAGACAGAAGACACTAAAAGATGTTGAAGGAAATGAGACGATATACACTATATTGCCAAAAGTATTGGCTCACCTGCCTTGACTCGCATATGAACTTAAGTGACATCCCATTCTTAATCCATAGGGTTTAATATGACGTCGGTCCACCCTTTGCAGCTATAACAGCTTCAACTCTTCTGGGAAGGCTTTCCACAAGGTTTAGGAGTGTGTTTATGGGAATTTTTGTACCATTCTTCCAGAAGCGCATTTGTGAGGTCACACACTGATGTTGGACGAGAAGGCCTGGCTCTCAGTCTCCGCTCTAATTCATCCCAAAGGTGTTCTATTGGGTTGAGGTCAGGACTCTGTGCAGGCCAGTCAAGTTCATCCACACCAAACTCTCTCATCCATGTCTTTATGGACCTTGCTTTGTGCACTGGTGCACAGTCATGTTGGAACAGGAAGGGGCCATCCCCAAACTGTTCCCACAAAGTTGGGAGCATGGAATTGTCTAAAATGACTTGGTATGCTGAAGCATTCAGAGTTCCTTTCACTGGAACTAAGGGGCCAAGCCCAGCTCCTGAAAAACAACCCCACACCATAATCCCCCCTCCACCAAACTTTACACTTGGCACAATGCAGTCAGACAAGTACCGTTCTCCTGGCAACCGCCAAACCCAGACTCGTCCATCAGATCGCCAGATGGTGAAGCGCGATTCGTCACTCCAGAGAACGCGTCTCCACTGCTCTAGAGTCCAGTGGCGGCGTGCTTTACACCACTGCATCCGACGATTTGCATTGCACTTGGTGATGTATGGCTTGGATGCAGCTGCTCGGCCATGGAAACCCATTCCATGAAGCTCTCTACGCACTGTTCTTGAGCTAATCTGAAGGCCACATGAAGTTTGGAGGTCTGTAGCGATTGACTATGCAGAAAGTTGGCAACCTCTGCGCACTATGCGCCTCAGCATCCGCTGACCCCGCTCCGTCATTTTACGTGGCCTACCACTTCGTGGCTGAGTTGCTGTCGTTCCCAATCGCTTCCACTTTGTTATAATACCACTGACAGTTGACTGTGGAATATTTAGGAGCGAGGAAATTTCACGACTGGACTTGTTGCACAGGTGGCATCCTATCACAGTACCACACTGGAATTCACTGAGCTCCTGAGAGCGACCCATTCTTTTACAAATGTTTGTAGAAACAGTCTGCATGCCTTGGTGCTTGATTTTATACACCCGTGGCCATGGAAGTGATTGGAACACCTGATTTCAATTATTTGGATGGGTGAGTGAATACTTTTGGCAATATAGTGTACATATATACTTCCTTCTATCCTTCTAGAAAGACGTGTCTACGAGGCAAAGAGACACCACACATGTGTACATCGACTGCAACCGATCAATACGACAATATCCCGACAGCTGATAAGGGAACTGAATTTTATAAACAATTCCTCTGTGGTGCGGACCGGCGGTGCAGCAGGCGTACATCAATAAGTGCGAATTCTTTCTGCACACAGGACCAGACCTTGGAAGATTGAATCTGAAGTGCCTGTCATCCGTCACGCTCTCACGCTCTCTTTTTTCCCCCTCTATCTTTTCCTTCATTTCTTGTCAGCTCCCCGTTGTCCACACCTCCATGCCCATCCCTCCGTTCTGGAGAAGGCCGGTGCATCTCTATGAATAAATTACTGCTGGGACCTAACAATACAGTCCATAAAGAGGGAGGGAGGAAGAGATGCAGGGGAGAGGGGGATGAAGGGGAGGATGAGGCAAGAGACGGAGTATAGTTGAGGGACAATGAGGAAAAAGGGGGGGATGAGGAGGAGCAGGAGAGAGAGAGAGAGAGAGAGAGAGAGAGAGAGAGAGAGCCCACTTGGTTTCAGTTGTAATGCATTATGTATCAGAATGAGCATGCGAGCAGGAAGAAGCATATGGGGCAGTATCTCACTCTGTAGTCTTGCATGCTCTGGTGTTGTTTGTGTGTGTGTGTGTGTATGTGTGTGTGTGTGTGTGTGTGTGTGTGTGTGTGTGTGTGTGTGTGTGTGTGTGTGTGTGTGTGTGTGTGTGTGTATTAGGTATGAAGGGTAGAATGAGATGAGTTAAGGTTCATTCGGGAATCACTTGCATCACAAACACGCTTATTTTCACGCCAGTAGAAATCTGTCTGGCCGTGAAAGTCGCAAGTGGAGGATGAGAACGTAACACGCCGTAAACAAGCGCAGAGATTAGGGGGAGAGAGAGAGAGAGAGAGAGAGAGAGCAGCTGAGAGGAAAAAGAGGAAGGGAGGGAAAGAGAGCGAGGCAAAGATGGAAGAGGAGAATGAAAGAGAGGCGAGGTTGAAAGGAAAAGGAGAAGACTTTGACTTATGATGTTCCGTAATGACACACCTGACATCAAAACAACAGAGGAGGACAGAATAAAAGCCCCCTTCAAATATCCTGCCCTCTAAACACAAACACACACACTAACACAACAGCATCAGTACCAAAAAACTAGTTTGCCAGTAGCCCACATGAGCAGGAGAGGAGAAGAAGAAGGGGAGATGAAGAGATGAGAAGACAGGATGTGCAGGAAAACAGAACAAAAGAAGAAATAGAAAGCAGGTGGGAGGGTGAAGAGAGGACAAAAGAGTGGAAGAGGCAGAAATACTGACAGCGTGTACTTTCTTGACTCTTGATTAAATTAAAAGGTCAGGACACAGACACACACACACACACACACACACACACACACACTCACACACACCCATAGAGACTGCAAGTGATTATCTGAATCAGTCTGTTATTCATTATTCCACCCGTCTCTCTCCGTCTCTCCATCTGTCTGTCTCGCTGCCAATCTCTCCGGTCTGTCTGGATTTGTTGACTGTCTGCTGTCTTTCTCAATACTTCTCTCCTTCAAAGGGTACTTCTTCTTTTTCTTTTTTTTATCTCCCGTGCTGTGGCGTAGAGGTGGCTGTGAAAGGTGGGCGTAGTACTGCAGCGAGGCAGGTATACTGTGATAAGTGGGTATGTTGTACATGGCAAGAAAAAGCTGTGTATGCTCTTGAGCCACCGAAAACATACTGCTTACAACCTGCACCCTTCAAACTGCCCCTACTGGCAGAGGGTCATTTGCCCAGAGGGAACGGTGGGCAAGTACATTGTTATTTTCTTAAATTCTCTGATTAATTATAACTCCTTCATTTTGTTAGCAAGAGGGAGGCATTCAATAATTCATGCGGGATGCAATCTCACTGTTTCCCCCCCTCATACCAGAATAATACGCAGTAAGAAATACACAAAGAATATCTCCCACTCTCAATACATAATGCAACATCAACAGCTGGAGCCACGTATGGTGTGTTCTGCACCTGCGTCCATTTTTTCAGCCTTGTATTGGCATTAAACCTCATTAGGTGCAGCTGTTCTCAAAATATTGGACAGGATGAACTTTAAGTCAAAGCCTCTGTCCTGTTCAATATTCAAGCGTGTTTCTTTCCACTCCAGCCTAGCACGTTATTCCTCTCCCACAGCCACGTCTAGCAGTACATCATCTAAGATGGCGTCAGTTGGCATCTAGTTCACCCACCAGAGGTAGTGAAAGAGCCAAAGCAATATCAAACATAAGGTGTAACTGCTTGCTATTCACAAAGGGAGGGCTCCGATCTGAACTAAATCCACCTCCTCATTACCGACTTCAAATTGTTGGCTACATCAAAGTAGCTTCCCAGACTCTCTGATAAAAGGGCCTGTTTAGGGCCGGAGAAGCTCTTCCCCAACGCAATTTCACTTAGAAGAAAAGAGCAGGCAAAGGTATGACACACAACTTCTCATCCGTATCAATAAGCGAAAGACAGCAGAGGATCAAAGAGACAGATGAGGAGAGAGGGAGCAAGGGATAATCAGCCAGATGGAGATGCAGACAGAGAGGAAAAAGAGAGGCAGAAAAAAAGAGAGACAGATAGATGGACAGCTTAAAGAGAAGCAGAGACTGAGCTGGAAACAGACATGAAAGCAAGTTTGGAAGTGTGCCCTCTCTTACATATCAAGCCACTCTACCTTGAGGAAGCTTCTTTAAAAAGGTGCAATGGGGCCCATCAAAGACTTAAACTCTCCCTCCTCTCCTGAAAACACAGAGGTTAGGGCCATCAAAGACAGACTAACTAGACTCCGTTCTGACTTTGATGTGAAAAAGGGAGTTGCACCTGGAGAAATCGGCAAAACTAAAACACACACATGCACACACATGCACACACAGCACACACACACACACACACACACACACACACACACACATACACACACATACACACACACACACACTCTCTATATGTAGATGAAAAGACAGTAGACCCTCGCGTACGCATGCACCGCACATGCACCGAACAGAGCATTTGAAGACACAAGCATGCACACACACAAATATGTACTAAGATACAACCAAAATAAAAAGTACACATTAGAAAACTCCTTCATACCTCTTTGGTATAATGGCTGGGTTTTTTAACATGTCCCATTAAAACCTTTATTGAAGTGCAGTAAACTACTCCTACTACCCACTAAAAACACACACAAAGGTACGTACAGGCAAACAGCTGCACGTGCATAAATGTATTCTTACACTTGTTCACACATGCACGTATATAAGCATGCATACACACAAGCAGAAACACACAGCCCTGCCAGGCCCCCTGCTGGGAGAAAAAATTGTTCATTTTTGCTCGAGTTGAGTTGAAAGATAAAGAAAAAAATAGTGAAGAAAAAAAAAAGACGAAATGCCTCTGGCTAATGATTGTGTGTGTGTGTGTGTGTGTGTGTGTGTGTGTTGCAGTACTGCAACATGAGCAGAAACTCTAAATAATAACTTAAGCACCACACAGAATAGTGTGTGTGTGTGTGTGTGTGTGTGTGTGTGTGTGTGTGTGTGTGTGTGTGTGTGTGTGTGTGTGTGTGTGTGTGTGTGTTTGTGTGTGTGTGTGTGTCTGTTTACTGGTGTCTGTCTGGTGGTATTACTCAGGGGTTGTAAGAGTTTGAGAAACGGAAATTGTCAGAGCGGTGGCTCATTAGCATGTGATTAGCATATCATAGGGCTGCTGCTTTGGCAGCCAATCAAATTGAGAAAATATGGTCTGAATGCAAATGAAGTTTGTCCCATCCTGCCAGACTGTATTTCACAGCACTTCTGGAAGACTCCTTCAAACAATCAGATATGGGGCAGTCCTGGTGACTCAGGGGTCTCATGGCATCCTGGGTTCAGGTCTGGCTCCACTAACTATCAAATAAAGGCAAAAAACAAAAACATCTTCAAAAACAAAAAACCATGAGATATGTGCGTGTTTGTGTGTGTGTGCATTTGTGTGAGTGTGTGGAGATGCGTGTGTGTGTAACATCTTCTTTAGCACAAATATGTTGCTCAGGGCAGAGTATGTTCCTACTGGAAAACAAACAAGGGTCAAGGACAAACAACCTTTTGTGTGTGTGTGTGTGTGTGTGTGTGTGTGTGTGTGTGTGTGTGTGTGTGTCTATGTGAGTGAAAGAGTCTGGGAGCAGTTTGTGGTCTCTTTGACAGCGTGTTACATGCTTGTGTACTCACATGAGACACCATAGGTCAAATAAATAAAGCTCTCTTCAATCTTTCATGACTAGAAATGCTCCTGCTGGAGAATTCAATATTCATTTGCAATTGAATGTCGTTATTCTACAGAATATTTCTGTAACAAATGCACAACAAAGCATCCAGGTGCATACTGTGTACCTGCAGCCTTGTCTGAATCGTGATGTTTGTTATCCACCCACATAACCACATCGTTCCTTCATGCTGCACTGTATGTCTTTAAAAATATATGATTTCACCATTTCCTCCAAGACTAGCAGTTAGCTACTGTACTGCCTGCAACAAATGAAGTGTACTATCTTTATCATATGCCAGAGTTGAGGAAATATTATTCTGACTTTATTCATGTGAAATTTCCAAAGTTCAGTCTTTCGACAAATTTTTCCAAGATCTTGTCCTGTCACAAAGTCAGATGCATTCAAAGACTAATGCAAATAATCTCACAGAATTAAATGAACGATTGTCTTTCTGCACCATGTGTTATATTACACTTCAAATCATCATAAAAATTGTGATTCATTTTACTCATTACTTATAGCAGGGATGGGCAACCATGTGCCATGGAGGGCCAAGAGTATGCAGGTTTTGATTCCAACCAAAGACAGCAGATGATTTGATTTTGGTTGGAATCAAAACCTGGAATCAAAACCTGGCCCTCCATGGCACATGGTTGCCCATCCCTGATGTATGGCCTGGGTTTTGGCTGTGACTCGTCTAGATTAGGGTGATGATAGTTTGGCTTGGACTGGCCTGACTTGGTTTTGAGCAGTGCTCTAGAGAAGAGACAAGAGAGAGAAGAGAGAAGAACTTTATTTGTCACATACATATGCAGGATGTAATCAGACACTTACAGTCCTGATGTTGACTCTCTTACAGGAGGCCCCTGTGAGTGAATGGTGACACTTCCCATGAATGTTTAATGGAGACAGAGCCATTTCTATTTGAAGTAGGATCAAAGCATATAGTTGCAGCCATTTCAAATGTTCAAGGTATGGCATGTTTGATTCCAGGATGATGGATGATGATAATCCTGCATCCAGATTTAAAGATACATTTATCTTTAAATATACTGGAATTTATTTAACCATTTAAATACTGAGGATATTCACATGTGTACTGTAAGACTTATAGATGGAAAAGAAGCTCATCAAAACTCAAAATATATTTTACTCCACTGCACCACCACAAATTGGTGTAAGTATAGAAATCTATGGCAATAAATTAAAAATTAAACAAGTCACTAAATAAACAAAGGCAGTAGTGGGGCAACAGTGAATTAACAGGGGGCGTACCAGAGACAGTTCTAGAGAGGGGTCAGGGGGGGCAGTACCCCTTTGACTTCAAGCTTGGACCCCCCTGTGTCCCCCTAGATGAGGGGCATAAGTCACTGGTTACATTTTTGTGAGGCCGAACAAAAAATAAATGTGACTCAACACAAATATCAAGATCAAATTTCTAAACTTACCTTTATTTTTAATTGACTGAAAGCACAGAATCAGAGCTACAGGATGAGGTATATAAGGGTATATAGGTATATGAGGTATATAATGAGATTGAATAAATATTTTGGATGCTAACTCTCATTAACTGTTTTATAGTACTATCTAGTACTACTACTCTACTAGTACTACTTATATACTATCCTTTTAGGTGACAGACAAATTCTCTTACGTAAATGTATTTCTTTGCTAGTTTTTTAAGTGAACCATTCGGTGCAGTTCCACTCATGCCAATCTGTCCAATTCCTTTACGATTAATCTGTCTGGCAGCTCAGCGCTCAGCTGTCAGCAGTTTATAGCTCATGTTTAAAAAAACATCTACAGGAAAAGAGTGCTAGCAGCTTTGTCACATTTCAATAGCGTAAATCTCCAGCCTGTCACATGAATACAAAAAAGCCTTTGAAGAGACACACCTTAATGTATGCACACACACACACACACACACACACACACACACACACACACACACACACACACACAAACACATTAGCACAGTCAAGAACATGCTCACATAAACAAGTAGCTTGATTCATGCTTGCGAGACAGTGACAGACAGAGATTCAGAGAGACCAAAACAGGAAAACACTATGTCTTGTGTCCTGTGCTGAAAGAATATAATACCCTTATATGTAAGGTAACCTGTGACACCATTAGTTGCCAAGCAACCTGGACTACTCTTTTGATAAAACACCTGCCCTTCATCTATCTAGCCATCTCATCACTCTCTTCCTCTCTCCGCCACACCTGGCCTCCTCTCCCTCGCTCTATCTCCCACAGGAGGGGATATATGGTGTGGGGCAGAGAGAGAGAGAAGAGAGAGAGAGAGAGAGAGTGTGAGAGAGATGGGTAAGGAAACAAAGATGTGGGGGGTGAGAATTAGTGTGTTGGAAACATGCTGTAACACCAATGCAGCATTCAATAACAGGAGCCATAGACAAACACAGGGGCACAAACAAAGACACACAAACAGTCAATAGTTTCTCTGTCCATGTGATGTGTACTCATCATGTTTTGATTTGGCCATCAGCACAATGTACCCGCTAAGTACTAACGGAAAACATGTCAAAATGTAGTGTGTGTGTAGTGCCGTATGCAGACATTAGAAAGCCAATACAATCATGGAGCCGCTCCCATGCAGCTTAGTCAGCCTTGATGAAATTGATCAAATATGGTACATGTGCACTGAGTCTGAGTATCATAGCGTGTGTGTGTATGACCATTTAGGTTTGTGTGATCCTGTGTGTGTTCATGTGCTCCTGAACTCATTTCATTCAGTACTACAACAAGCATCATAAAATCCCAGAATGCTCCAATTGCGACACTTACAGCCTGTTGGTAGTTTGATCACTGTGTGAGCAAATCAATAGAGCCGATCAATTATAAAAATCCCCACAGACACGGTGAGAGGACCAGAAACACTGGAACACACTGTACTCTACTGTACTGACAATGATAAAAACAGCAACAATTATTACTACAATAACAACAGTAATATAACAATGAGCAACAAAAAATAAAACTACTACTACAACAGCAAAAGAGTAACAAAGATAACAACAATACCAAGAAACAACAATAAAACAATAACAATAATAACAGCAATGACAAAAACATCTCCTGCAGCTACTACAGCAAGAACAGCAACAAAAACGACAACAACTGCACTTGCAAAATCAACAGAAACAATAGAAACAACCAGACACATATAATAACAACAACAACAATTTCACCAGCAATAGTAGCAACAACAGCAACAACCATAACAGCAACTCAATGAGATTAATATCAGCAGCATTGACCATACAAATAATGGAAAAGATAACAACAACAACAACAACAACAACAACAACAACAACAACAACAACAACACCTTCCCTGGGAACAAGAAAGAACAGCAACAGGCACTGCAAACAATAGTTGGGCAAAGTTTGTGATTTCTTTTATCAATCATATCAATCAATATCTACCGTCTATACTGTGATCCCTCTGTCTGTAACCCTCTACTGTCTACACTGTGATCCCTCTGTCTGTAACCCTCTACCGTCTACACTGTGATCCCTCTGTCTGTAACCCTCTACCGTCTATACTGTGATCCCTCTGTCTGTAACCCTCTACCGTCTACACTGTGATCCCTCTGTCTGTAACCCTCTACCGTCTACACTGTGATCCCTCTGTCTGTAACCCTCTACCGTCTACACTGTGATCCCTCTGTCTGTAACCCTCTACCGTCTACACTGTGATCCCTCTGTCTGTAACCCTCTACCGTCTACACTGTGATCCCTCTGTCTGTAACCCTCTACCGTCTATACTGTGATCCCTCTGTCTGTAACCCTCTACCGTCTACACTGTGATCCCTCTGTCTGTAACCCTCTACCGTCTACACTGTGATCCCTCTGTCTGTAACCCTCTACCGTCTACACTGTGATCCCTCTGTCTGTAACCCTCTACCGTCTATACTGTGATCCCTCTGTCTGTAACCCTCTACCGTCTACACTGTGATCCCTCTGTCTGTAACCCTCTACTGTCTATACTGTGATCCCTCTGTCTGTAACCCTCTAGTGTCTATACTGTGATCCCTCTACCGTCTATACTGTGATCCCTCTGTCTGTAACCCTCTACCGTCTATACTGTGATCCCTCTGTCTGTAACCCTCTACTGTCTATACTGTGATCCCTCTGTCTGTAACCCTCTAGTGTCTATACTGTGATCCCTCTACCGTCTATACTGTGATCCCTCTGTCTGTAACCCTCTACCGTCTATACTGTGATCCCTCTGTCTGTAACCCTCTAGTGTCTATACTGTGATCCCTCTACTGTCTATACTGTGATCCCTCTGTCTGTAACCCTCTACCGTCTATACTGTGATCCCTCTGTCTGTAACCCTCTACTGTCTATACTGTGATCCCTCTGTCTGTAACCCTCTACCGTCTATACTGTGATCCCTCTACTGTCTATACTGTGATCCCTCTGTCTGTAACCCTCTACCGTCTATACTGTGATCCCTCTGTCTGTAACCCTCTACTGTCTATACTGTGATCCCTCTGTCTGTAACCCTCTACTGTCTATACTGTGATCCCTCTGTCTGTAACCCTCTACTGTCTATACTGTGATCCCTCTACTGTCTATACTGTGATCCCTCTGTCTGTAACCCTCTACTGTCTATACTGTGATCCCTCTGTCTGTAACCCTCTACTGTCTATACTGTGATCCCTCTACTGTCTATACTGTGATCCCTCTGTCTGTAACCCTCTACTGTCTATACTGTGATCCCCCTACGTCTGTGACCCTTGCAGCTCTCCACCTGTCTAAAAAAAAGACAAAAATACATACGGCCTGCCTGCAAAAAGCAAATGAGAAAACACAGTAAATATTTGAGCTAAATAAGACAGCAGCAGCTGTTCACCCTCACACCTCAGAGTTACCAGAAGCATACAATGAGGTCTTTCCATTCAGCATTGGTGTTGAACAAAACAGCGAACTACCAACTCAACCTTCACCGTGACTGTCACAGGAAACTGTAACATTAAACCTTATTCGCCCTACGTTCTCACTTCGGAAGATTTCCCGTAGTTTTATATTTGTGGCCGACTTTTATACTCGGGATAAAAGTAGAAAACGCACACACACTCATACAGACACACACACACACACACACACACACACACACACACACACACACACACACACACCTCCATTGCCTTCCAATCAGGTCTCACCAACAACACAGAGAGGTGCTTGATACTGTTTCCTCATTAAGCCAAATCTCTGTGTCCCAAACACAGCTGCCTCACCTCCCACCTCTATCTCCCAAAGGAGCACACACACCCCCCCCCCCACACACACACACACACACACACACACACACACACACACACAGTTGCAGTCACCCGTCAAATCACTGACACACACTCAACGGTGCACATACACACAACCAGACACACACACCTGTCTGTGGCAGCGCTCCATAGTGATAAGAAGGCTGACATGAGCTGCTGGAACCATGGGAGCTGTCAGGCTCATTTGCCTGTGACACCTACAGGCGCACACACACACACACACACACACACACACACACACACACACACGCACACAGATATGCAAATACATGCACACACACACACACACACACACATAAAACACACTGTTGTACTGCTTGTGGCGATGTTCTATTGACATACTACTGAGTAAAACTAATTTTAAGCTAAGGTTAAGCTACAAACCTACATGCCTAACCTTAAGCTTAACCCAACAGTAATTCTAGCCCTCATCCTAAAAATACTCTTCCTCATAAGGTGGGAGAAACAGTCATCACAAGTGATCAGTTTTCAAGGTTTTCTATTCTTGTGTGGAACCCCACTTCAACCACAACATAGATCTCACCCTCCCACACATGCACACCGTATAGATACACAAAGAGGCAGAGCGAAGCAGCAGAAGCACGCCGGCGGGGCCCTCTCCCCTCACACAGATTCCCATACAAGCTTGTATTTTTAATTTGCCGGTGAACCAAGACTCACGATTTATTGTGTATTTTCGTCAGCCTGCCTGTGGCCAGACCCATGCCAGCTTTTGCATATTTTTCACATATCTCCGCTGTCGACAAACTGTTAATTGGTAAGAATGAACAACTTGGTGAGTGCTTTGAGAGTGACAGCAACATTGGCAGGTTAGCTGTACCCTGGCCTGCATGTCCACACAGAGACAACAGCACATGTTATGGAGGGATGGGAGAAAGGACACATGACATATTCCTGTGGAGAGCTGTGCTTCACCGTGCAGGTTTTTTCTGTCTCTTCATATTGATGTGCGTAGGGTTAGTCATAAACATCAATCATCAATATCATCATCATGATATAAAGATATTGAAACAATATTTACACACTGCAATGGCATTTTGAGAGGATCTTGCTTCTGGTATTTGATTAATTTCCGGTTGAAACAGCATGTTGGGGCTTAACGCGTATAGGGCATGAGGCGTCATTCAAAAGTGTAAACCAATCTATATGTTATATGATACATGTTAGGAGAGAAAGGCAGTTTTATTTGACAGGAGGGACAGAAAGGTGGGATTTAAAAAAAATCGATGATGTATTATTGGTTGGAATTATTATGTACACCGACTGATATGCCATGAAGTAACCACTAAAGATGTACTGTTTTAGTAATGCTATTTAGGTATTTTTGGGGAAAAGTCCTTTTTTATTTCACTGTGACTTCGGAGTGCATTCGGTGTGTCCAATACCAGTTACACTTTATGTAGAGTACATGTTAATAGGTTATCAACCAGGTTTTTTAATCCTATATAATACTATAATACTATAATACCTCTGTATAGATCCTTAACATACTGTATATCATGTGGGCATAAATGAATGATACATGCACTGTATGTTCCCTGTGACAGCCTGGGTGTTTGAACATCTTTAAATGTGCGTGTGGATGTGTGTTCTTCTAAATTAGCTCAATTGTGTGTGAAAATAATGTGTATGCATTTGGGCAAGGTGTGTGTGTTTGTGTGTGCATGTGTGCTCAGGATGACACTTTAGGCAGAGTGGGTAATGTGTGGATGTGTGTGTGAATAGAATATAGCTTTGAGTCATTTTGTCAGTATAAGCCAAATGTTTTGCCCCAGCGCACACATACTGTTTACACACGTATGCAAACACACACACACACACACACACACACACACACAAGTACAAATAGGTGTTCCTCTGCTTTCTCTCCATCTCCCTCCTCCCTCTTTGTCTCTTGCTTCTCTCACTCTGAATATTTAGTATTGATGAGCCCATTACAGATGATAACACAGTGCAACATCAGCATCCTCACCAACACACACACACACACACACACACACACACACACACACACACACACACACACACACACACACACACACGCTCACTCATCAGGAGAGTCAGGTTACAACTCTGCTGCTGTGTACTTCTGTGCATTTCTATGTGCGTGTGTGTGGCAGGAGGATGGGGGATCTGACTTCCTGGCGTCAATCCAGTAAACTGCAATATTTTTCAGCAAATCAAGAAGGTTGCTTATCACTTTTCACACACACATACACACGTGCATGCACATGAGTGCACAAATCCATTACAAGGGCGATGCCTGTTGGCTACAAATTTGCTGCTAGATGATACCGCCAGAAAAAAAATGCACATTCAGTATGAACATATCCTCAAAGCATGTTTATCACACACAGACATGGAGAGAGAGAGAGAGAGAGAGAGAGAGAGAGAGAGAGAGAGAGGGAGAGACACATTGGCACACAGCAGCAAGATCACAACAATGTGCTTTCTGATGCACTGGTGACATTTCCAACTCCTGACTGGTTAATACTATGTAGAAAACTGTATTTGCGCAGCATTTTTCTCAACAAAGCGCTGTATTAAATGATGTAATACAACACTGTGTGAAAGGCTGTGGATGCTCCTGTTGGAGCGTTCCAGCTGAAATAGCTTCATTTTATCATAATGCTGACAGTCCTTCACTAGAAAAAGTGTATCTATCCCCAGAACACAGTGGGTATGTTCATGAAAAAAGTCAGTCTCATCTTTCGTGTCAGTAGAACGCCAAGAAGTATTTTGTGATGGCACCACAGTTTATGATCTTCACCGGGGAGGTGAGGGACAGGGGTAGGTGAGTCCCTGGACCCCGTTGAAACCAGCATTACAATAACTGTATGTCAGAGATCACTGACATCCACCATGCAGACTTATATGCCACTTATTATTCCTTCACAGGTCAGCTGCCCCTACTGTATATAATAACATCTTGATGTTGTTATCCACCGATTACAAGAGGCAGCTATGTGAGAGAGGGGGAGGGAACTCAGTATCGGATCCGAAGCACAGAAGACAGCTCTTACCGTATCCACTGTATACTGAGCATGCTGTTTGATCATCTACTCTTTTTGATCATAACCATTTAGCTCTATCGACTTTAGCTACAAATATTTGGGACAGCTCATCGTCAGTGGTGCGAAATCTCACTTCATTAGACAGCCACCACGGTGTGTTTCCATAGCAATGTGTTCAAGATAAGTAGTCATCTGTGGGGAGTTTAAGTTCATTAGTTGTTTAACATTTATCGAACCAGGGACTGCCACTGACATTTAAAGTTTATTTTTCCAGAGAGGTTTGGCTGAGAAAGCAGTATCATGACAAACATAAATGGCGCATACAAACAATATACAACATTCAACCCTTTTAAAAATACTAGAGCAATCCTTCAATACATTTGAGAAGGTTACTATACCAATATCACCACAAAACTGTAAATCCCTTTAGGTTTATTATAGGAATAGTGTAGTGTACACACTACCAGTCCTTATAAGAATATTACAGTGAATTTTCTTCTGGGTACATGGTGGTGGTGGTGAGATAAAGTGTCGTTTTCCACTAACTTTTAATTAAAATCTACTGAACAGCGTAAAAGAGGGGGTCGTGCTGTCAAGGGGAAAATGCCACCCAGCAGTTCAGCCAGAGACTAGCAGACCAGACTATATTTGGCTCAACGTTAGGCGCCATGTGCATCTTACAGACATTCAGTTTGTGCGCTGGATCAAGAAGTAGCAAGAAGCTCCATGACTGACACACACACACACAGAAACACACGCAACATACGCACGCGGGCGCACACTCACATACACACACTGTAGCCAACACACATTTGCACACATACGGACACACTGACATATTCTAGCCAACACGCACTTACACTTACACACACACGCGCACACACACACACACACACACACACACACACACACACACACACACACACACACACACACACACACACACACACACACACACACACCACACTTACATCTCGGAGGACGGCGGTTGGCTACGACAGAGGAGCGCGTGTCCGCACGCTTGTCCCATCGCGCATCCTGCCTCGCGCCTCCCCGGTAAAACCAAACAGCTGCAGTCAGGGGAACCTGGCGGGTGAGGGCGCGTAGTCTACACGGAGGAGAGGAGAGAGGCAGCCGTATGTGTGTGTGTGTGTGTGTCTGTGTGTGTTTGTGAGTGTATGTGTGTGTTTGTCGGGCTGGGATGGGTAAGGGACGACAGACGGATGGATGGATGGATGGGTGTGTGCTCCTCTTGCTTTTTCTCCTCTCCTCTCCGGTCTCCCTCCCCAACTCTCTCTCTCTCTCTCTCTCTCTGCTCTTCGCTCTCTCCTCTCGAGCTCTGACAGCGCGCGGGGATTGGTCGGTATCCGGTAACTGATACTAGAGCTGTGGCGAGCGAGGATATAACTGCTGAACGGAGGCGTTGGGAAACAGAGTGAGAGAGTTCAGCTGGCCACTGTCGTTTCACGTTTATGAAGCATGGACATCAAGAGGAGTCAAGTCAGGTCTGTCCTCTGAAGTGCTAAAAACACCTTCTACTAATCATGTCTGTTCTTTACTGAGCAGTACCCAATCAACCAGAGGAAGTCAAAGCAGTGCTGTAGTGAAAATGTAACGTTCACCACGTGTTCACCCAGCAACGGGTTACATGTCATATTAAAAGTTATATTACGCATGGCCAGACGCATGCTATGCTATCAGTGCGCGTGCGCCAAAATCACGTCAAACTACTCCAGATGCGCCAAAATCAAATAGCTTCAGTTAAGATTAGGCAGCTAAAACAAGTTCGGTTAAGGTTATGTAATGTTCTGGTTGTGGTTAAGTAAAAAAAAACACCTGTCGAAAATGAAAACTGAACTCACATGAGAAAATTTCTTTGCATTAGTGGGGACTCGAACCCATGTCGTCCAGGTTGAAAGCAAGTATTTACACTCACCCACTCTCAATCCCCTGAACCCTGCTTCTGGCTTCTCTCCATTTTGCACAATATCAGATGCAATTACAGTGGCATACTTTTCATAACTTTAACTACCAACTTGATATGAGAACAGGCTGTCCACTCTGTATCTTCACACCTTAGCTGCTAGTTTTCACACAATTCCCAGGACTAAACTGAACAGTAGGACCGGACAGAACCTTCAGGCCTGCTTGTTTCTTCTCTGTTCCTAGAAGAGAGAGATCTTATCGGGTCGTGCTGAAAAGGTTTTCTGTAAACTCTATGCTGCTCTCCACTGCGGCGTGTGTCACAGGACCCAGGTCTCAAGGTCCACCGCAGATCTTCTACCGTATATGGTCTTTCCAATAAAAGCTAAGAAGCAGGGATGATATCTCTAGAGCAGTACAGGGCAAAACAAGGTGCCAGCAGGTCCTTTAAAACATGGTAAAAAGTTACCTTTCAGTCTTGAATATGCTTTCAGATGCCCTAAAAAGTTTATTTTTCTTGTTGCAGTACTTTTATAATGAAAAAAAACTAATACTGTTTTTTTATTCTTATTATTTTGGGGGTGAAATAGTTTTTTTAAGAATTACCTTTTTTAAGATGGTCATTCAAAAGGTCTCGAACACTATAGTCAACTGTAGTCACTCAACAAAACTATACACACAAAAGTATAGCTCCCCCTATTAGTAACAAGCTACAACACACTGGACTAATGTTTTGTGCGCAAAATAAAACATTGGAAACTGCATGTTGTACTTCACTGCAGTACAACACGCCGGTCGCTTATCTGCAACTACTGCTATTACGGTGAGTTCAGAGTTCATCTGGGCTGCATTTATGGCCTCACAGGAAATCTGTTTATTAACAATTTGTGGCATGTGGTCGCTCTTAGAATGACATGACATGAAAATCCGATTAGCCTCACAAGCCAGACTATCTCACTACATTAGAGCGCCAAGAGAAGATCATAAGTGTACCAAGGAATCAAAAAACATCCTGCCTAATTCTGGGCTTCTCCACATCCTTTACCTATCTAGAGACATACAGCAGATGTCCATAGATCCCTCTACAGCCTTATTTTCACTAGAGCTTGAAACTGATTGTAAACCTACTTTTCTACGACTATTTCAACACCCAAAGTAACATCACTTATTAAAAACAGGTAGTTGAAAATAGAGACCCAGGCCGATCTAAAAATGTACCAGTACTTTTGTCATGTAGGGACCAACACTGAGCTTGTAGAAACACTGTTTCAGTTTATACAGTGCAGTGCAGTGTGTCTCAGAAGCCCTGTAGTTTTAATATGACATATTAAATATTAATATTAATCTCAGGGCACCCAGCAGGAGCTGCCAATCACTGGAAAGGACAAAAGAGAGAGACGGAAAAGAAGAAAGTGAGAAACGTGGAAGAGGAGAAAACAGAACAGAACAAGAGAGCATGGTGGAGGAGAGGAGGCAGTGAGAGACAGGGGCTGTGAAAAAACGAAAGGGAAAGACAGAGCATGACAGGGAGAGAATAAGAATAAGGTAGAGAGAGAACAGATAAAGAGAGGAAGATGCAAAAGAAAGAAAGCTTGGTGGAGAAAATAGAGAGAAGACTGAAGAAGAAGAAGAGAGGATGGAGGAAACTGGACAAGAAAGAGGAAGGGAGGGGAACAGAGGGTGAGGCTAGAGAGATGAGAGGGGGAGAGAATAGGAGAGTTGTGAGGGAGAGGAGGTGAGGCAGGGAGACAAGTAAGCATGGCTGTTAGCCTTATTGTAGGCCTATGTGAAGTGTCCCTGTGTGTGTGTGTGTGTGTGTGTGTGTGTGTGCGTGTGCCCAGGGGACTTGTGCCTGAGGGCCCAGATTCAGATTAGACAAAACGGGCACTGACAGACAGTCCACTGGGGTTTGGGTCAAAGATATGTCCAATGGAATCTCATCACCAGCTGTACGCGGCATTTACACCAGTGTTTTAACGAACAACTTTGACTCCTGAATCAGCAGCAAAGTAATTGCAGCTGCTGTTTTGAAATTGTTAATTGACTGAACTGAAAGGAAAATGATCCCGGCCTTGTTCTACGGAGGAACAGATCCAATGTATTCATTGCCGTCTAAAAATCTGAAAATCAAACTCTAGTTGGTTCCTCCCTCGTTAGACAGAAATAAGAATACATCTGAACCATGGAGAGTTAAAGATTAGACCTTTAGCACATGTATGGAAATATTGTTAGTGTTCCTTGTCATTTATTCTCTAAAGGGATTTTGCATCTCGGTTTGTTTTATTTATTTAGTTATCTTTCTTCACTCTGTTATAGCATTAATGACATCTCAAGCAAGCTGTTTCACCTCTGTCCTTAACCAACAATTTTCACCAGTAGTGGAACTTAATAAATAATCGCCCCAAAATGAAATTCCTGTGTAGTTTTACAAAAACACAAACACAAAACCAAGCATTTGTGGTTGCAATAATCTCAGAAAAACAAAATCTTGAGGAATAAAGGAATGGCTTGAATCCAAAGTGGACTCAGGGAACAAAATGAAGAGTTAGTACTTACAAAAATATGAAAATATCAAAAGGCTTTCTAATGCAGAGCAATCGTAAGATGCAGCAGTTGTCGTCTGCCAGCAGTTTAGTGCTGCACAATAAAGGGCATTGAAGCTTATTTTTATGAGTGGGAAATTCCTTTTGTTCAGAGTTTGTGCTCAAACAACCTTAATGTGACCCACAGATGCAGCCAGGCACATCACTCTCTTCATCAAAAACACACAGCACTCTGCTCTTCAAAAAGACTAAGACTAATATATGTGATATTTCTAATGAAATACGGTGAAACTCTTGCAATAAAAGAGGAAATAAATGAGTTTCAAATGGACAGAGTGTCACATGCTTGATTTTATCGCTCAGCAGGATCAATATCACTGCTAGACCCAATGCTGCTCAGCGACCAGCAGCAAGGTCTAATCAAGGTCTGGGCATCAAATAAGGCCAAGACAATAAGGGCAAAAAAAAATCAAACTTCTTTGACATCAGTGTAAAAACTCAGTGACCGTGAAACAAGAATGATCTTGTTTCGATCCAAACATCAAAGCTGCACAACAAAAAGAAACGGTGACACACATCACATGAACTAGTTCTCTGAAGTGTTGCTCCCATATCAATCAGTCCCTCGAGTTTATTACATCAGAATTTGATTAGACCTTGGATCGTCAACCTAGCGTGTTTTCTGGCTTTCATACACAGCCAGATCTACCGTCGTTATTACTTCCTGGAATTTGAGAGTGCCGACTGAAGAGAGTTTCAATTATTCATGATCCTTTCGGTGCCTGTGGTGTGATTGGTAAATACCTCCCTGTTGCCCCATAATATCAGTGATAGGGCCGTCATCCAAAAGTTATGACACACAGCCAACATTTCGAGGCAGCGCAAATGGGCTGTAGTGCCTTCTGCAAGCACTGGCAAATGACAAAATGTGTAAATGTGTAAATAGGGTATGAGAACCAAAATTATATTGGTAATTAAAAAGTCCTGTGGAACAAAATTGTTGGCAAAATCACTGCAAAATGTAGCCTGTGTATCTCACTGTCCTTCACATTAAAGGATTTTATGATGGCTGCTCTGACTGAGTCAATAGGAGCTGGTTCAAATCACAGACCTTGAGCCTGACTGGGTATGTGAGTGTGTGTGTGTGTGTGTGTGTGTGTGTGTGTGTGTGTGTGTGTGTGTGAGAGTGAGTGTGTGTGTGTAGGGGGGGCACAAACACACAAACATACACACACACACCGCGATCCCCATCTCCCTCCCTATCTCCTTGACAGTGTTTGTGCTTGATTAGGTACAAAGCAATCCTAACCAGCGAGCTACCTCACCCTGTCCAAACAGCACAAGCCTGCCTCTTCTCTCGCTCTCTCGCTCTCTCTCTCTCTCTGTCTCCCTCTCACAAGGTGTTGGGTTGGTAACAAGCAACAAGCAACAAGCAACAAGCAGCAGTTGCTGTGGTCCATTTGTGGAGGCAAAGGAGACATTTGGAATGAGGAGGAGAAGAGAGAATAAATCAACTGCAACTAAAGAAAATGAGCTCCTGGTGAGCTTACATGCTTTTCAGACATCTCCCTCCTCCTCTCCTTATCTTAATTCCTTCCTCTCTCTTTCTATACCCCCCCCATCCCCCCTTTTCCCTCCATCTTTCCCTACCTTCCTCCCTCTAGGCCACCATCCCTGTTTCTTCCTCTCTCCATTCCTCCATCCATGCTGCTATCAAACCACAGCACTGTCTTGAAAGCCTATGGGCACTGCCATCTTCATTTGATCATTAACTCAGCAAGTCCTAGTCCAGGGTTATCCATAGCCCAGGGCTGCTTTGTACCAAAACTAATTAAGCCTGCACAAACTCACTCAGGGCAAAGCTCAAGAATTACTTTATATTTTTCGGTTTTCCAAAGTCCTGTTACCTTGCTCCAGAGCAAACCCAGTTAAAACAGAATCAGTGCACTTGAGAATGTCCTTCATTCATTTTCCACACCCACTTATTCTCTGTCAGGGTCACGGGGGGCTATCTCTGCGTACTTTGAGCAGAAGGCAGGAAAACACCTGAGACGTCAGTGCTGCTTTGACAATGTCCCCGTGTGAAATAGCCCAGATAGTCTAGAGGTAAATTGGTTCCTTTGGATTTTGTGGCAATAACACAAAGTCATTTTCACCTGTTTGTCACGTCAAGGAGTTAAAAAACAGTTAAGTAAAGGCAATTAAAACAACTTTGGTTAAGGATTAAGGTTAGGGTTAAAGTGAACTAAAACAGTTTGGTTAAAGGAAAATTGCATCCTCAGATATCTTACATTGATATATATCATCAATCTCAATCTTGCAGGAGTTATTTTGTGTTGTACTTTACTGGTGTATTCTCCTTCCCTCAACTTGCCTCATCTACTTCTATTAAGTTTCCTCTATTTCCCAAAATGCCTTTTGACATCATTGAAAGTGTCTGAACTTGTTGTATCCAGCTCTTGGTTTTAGATGTAGGTGAAGAGAGCAACAGGGATAGTGGTAGTAAGAGTAAGACAGTTTCCAGTCAAGAAAAATTGGTGAAATTGGTGTGTCTTCCTCTTCTTCAGTGGATTTCTCCCTGTAGGATTGTTGAATGTTGCTGCAAAGTGGTGAGTCTACAAAGAAACCCTTGCTCCAGGTCGCTGATGTTTTAGATGGTTGACATTTACAGTACTATTTACAGACATGTAAACAATTCTGCGAAGCGAAGATGCTGTGAAAAATAATGAAATGACCTTTAGCACAGTTTGGATGTTCTGAGGTTTGATTTGTGATGAAATTTATATAAACACATCCAGGATGCCTAAGACTTTGGCACAGTACTATGTCCTATTAAACTCCCCAGTATGTGCTGGAAATATCTCGACATCTTGCCTTGTCGTTTACCTTTATCCACTTATCCACGGGGATAGCTGTTTTCTAACAGGCGGGGGCGGACGTATTTGCATTTTAAGACATAAAGACGTGTTGTGTTTTATTACACTTTATTCTTATGCTTGTTCGATGCTCATGCTTGCAAACAGTCACATATAATTGTACCTCCGTATGGGTATACAGCACGTATGTACTGTGTGTGCATGTTTCTGCATATTTGTGTATGATCTTTAGCTGTGCTGACATCACTGTCCATGTGCTTCTAACTACACTGGAGAACATAGTTAATAACATTATATCAGAATGTTAATACACTCAGAAAAGTGATGCTAGGCAGCGTGTTAACTTATATCACCGTCCAGTGACCATACATTTATACTACATTACACAGCCTCTGTGAACTGGTTGCTGTGTGTATGTTTCAGTATTTCCCCACCCAGCCGCTTTTGCTGCATTGAGGCTATGAGAAAGGACTTAAAAGGTTTCATCACAAATCAAGCCTCAGCACATCCAAACACAAAGCAGGTCACTGGGACTACAGTTAATAACAGCATCAGCATTTGTTTTGCAGCACCACATTCGCTTCCACAGGATTACATTGCACACACGCTGCATGTAAAGTAAATCCAACATTCGTTATGCTGCATACTGTTTCCATTCATTAATACATTTGAAATCATTAACATTTGCCATCTGATCAACTGGACAGGAGGGTGGCCTAGTTAGAGCCGCTGTGCTTCCATTAGAAAGGTTGCAGGTTCAATCTGCCGAGCAGCACCACATCCTTTTGAGGTGTCTGAGCAACGCACTGAACTTCCTCCTTGCTCAGGGAGCCGTAAGTCACTGTGGAGAAGAGTCTGCTGAATCCTTAAAACGCTAGACAGGTTAGAGTTGTACTGATGAGAAACTGGGCTATGTAAGCTGATGCAACATTTCATCCATGAGCCACAATGCAGCTGGAAATCCAGCTGCATTGTGTCAAATTTCTTGTCAAAGGATTTAACATTAATTTTCACAGCATAGGCTTTCATCCTCTTATTGTCATGCGCCTTACTTCTTTCACATCACATGAACAGCTTGTAACTCCGATGTTTTTCCAATTCTGTCCTATTTAACTGGGACTTCACATAGCCACCTACGACCCATGAGACCCTTGCAGATGTCTCTGGATGATTTCACAAATGCACAGCAGCCAGGGAAACAGTGTTTTTCTTCATTCCTAAAAAAATGACAGGGTACTCCCCTTAGTCTGTGGTGCGTCAGAGAAAAAGAGAGAAAGGCAAAGGAAAGGAGAGAGTGTGTGAACTCAGAGTGACTTTGTCTGATTGCTCCTTCAGGTGGGAGGTCTTCCGTCACTCTGGCCCGCATGCCCTCAGATTGTCATTCCCAGAGAGTGTGGTGTGTGTGTGTGTGTGTGTGTGTGTGTGAGAGAGAGAGAAAGAGAAGGACTGTGTTTATGTATGTGTGTGTGTGTGTGTGTGTGTGTTTGTGTGTGTGTGTGTGTGTGTGTGCCAGGGGAGACAGATGGCTGCTGGCTGACTCAGAAGCAGGAATTAAAGGGAATCACATGAGACAGTTGTGCTTATCTTTCCATTAATACACTTCATAAGAGTACATGCTGCCCCACCCCCATACACACACACTCACACTCACACTCACACACACACACACACACACACACACACACACACACACACACACACACACACACACACACACACACAGTTCCTTAATGCTGCTCTTGTCATTGTCATGTAATGTTTTTAATGGTTCTTTGGTACAGCAGTAGTGTAACGAGCTGGTGATGGTGGATAGCTGAGCTGGTGATGGTCAGCCACTGTTAATGGTAGCTGAATGATAGGGTCAACTAAAACATGTTTCAGTGTTTAGGGGAAAAAAATCCTCATTTAGCGTAGAACAAAAATACTTAGCCAAAGTTATTTTGAATTTTCGAATTGAAATATTTCAGCTTTTAAAGAAATGTGCAATGCTGTCCATTGACGACAGGCTTTGACATGGTTCTATCATTCAGCATTAGTGGTGAATAACTTTGGATGATCTGTTTTGTCTCATTCTCAAAGAATGAGCAGCCTCAAATAATAAAAGTGGCTGTTTTTGTTATAAGAACAAGGCAACATATATAAACACACAACACAGATGCACACATCAGACTCACACACAGATGGTGGCATTTGTTAGAAATAGCTGATATTTTTCCATGGCTTAGCACAAACTAGTCACATCACACACATACACACACACACACACACACACACAAAGACGCACAGAGCAGGATGAATAATGAATCTGGGAGAGAGAGAGAGAGAGAGAGAGAGAGAGAGAGAGAGAGAGAGAGACAGGTGGTGAATTTGCAGAAGAGAGAGAAATGAAGAGAGCAAAGACTGACTAAAACTAAAACTAAGACTAAAACATCCAAAGTTCTGTGCACACTGAAAAAAAGTTTGCAGAACCATAATGGGAACAGACTGTTGAATCACTGCGGCGTTTGTGTACGTGCGTTATTTAGGTTACAAACCCTGCGTTATTCCCAACCCCGCTAAAAGCAGATTGTATTCACGATACAGTTCCCCCCCCCCCCCCCCTTTTTTTACTGCGTGCAGAATTTAGCCATTTCCGCAAACAGCTTACATAACTCTCAGAGATCATAACACAGACACGGACGGACACACACTGCACTTCAGGAGAGCCCCCGCGGATACATCATCTGCACAGCCGCTCTATTTTCTCTGCCATTCCCTGAACAGTGCCCATGCTGCTTTGTGCTCGGAGGGGTGATCCTAACTGCAGACATATGATGCAGTCTGCAGTCTCTTGTCTCTACCGTGTTTATCTTTATGTCCATCACCGTGGCTCAACTGTTACAGTATTATCAGTGGTCATAATAACACAGCCCACACAAACAGTGAGCGCAAACAGGCATTTATGAACAGGCCGATAAAGAGAGATTACACCTAAATCAAGGCTGAGGCTGTAGGGGCAGGATGCAAACACATACTGCGTTTGTGACCTGCAGATACCTGCAATCCTCTGTATGCAGCTCTAGGCAGACCAATATAACCTTGGCTGTAAAAAATAAATGGACATACACACACACACACACACAACAGGTTTTTATCTCAGACAAGGAACATGCATGTATACCAAAACACACGTGAACGCCCACACAGATAAACACACTACAAGGTACACGCACAAACATGTATCGTTGTTATCTAAGGCTCCAGTTATAGTGCACACAAACAGCAAGTTATTATCTCAGGCACACAGGTACACAGCAGGTGTGCCCTGGAGAGAGAGATAGAGCGAGAGAGAGAGAGAGAGAGAGAGAGAGAGAGAGAGAGGAAATATAGAAGAGAAAGAGAGAAGAAAAGAGATTTTTTTTTTTTTTAAAGCGCTGTCAAAATGTTTGAAGAGATTCATTTAATATATGTCACTGTGCCAGTAGAGACAGATTACGCCCCTACTGCCGCGACTGCCTCACATATATAATATAGCAGTGACATCATCTGCCCTGCGGTGCTCCGTGTGTGTATCTTAATCATGTCAATCAGGTTTAATTAAACTGTACAGTGATTAAGGGGCATATTCTTCACTCTGTCAGTTTGTGCACATCTCGTTTCACCCTCACTCATGAACTCACGTGTACACACACACACACACACACAGATAGCAACTAGTGACAGACTAGCCCACAGCATCTTTAGAATGACTAATCTACTATTAGCACTCCCAGACTCCCTGCCCCTTCTCCTCCCACCTTGCCCCTTGTTTAAGACTCTCATCCTTTCTCTGCTTCTTCTCTTCTTTTATCACATTCAGCTGAAGGGGTTTTACGAGGGTTATGGCATTTGGCACGCATTGCCATAGCAACAAGCACCTCTTAAAAATAACAATGCTGGTTATGAAATAAAACGCCAAAGGAATGACAGTAACGGAAACGTAGCACAACCAAGTGATCAACATGCATTGTATTTTTGCAGTTTCACTTCCTGTATCTCTTTAATGTCCTCTCCCCACTCTTCTTCTTCTTCTTCGTGCACTTCTTCCTCATCTTCTTCCTTTTCCATCACAACCTACTCCTCTTATCTTGCTCCTTTATCCCACTTACCTCCCCTTCCACTTCGCCCATTCATCACCCTACTCCTCATCTGTTACCTCATCTCCTCCTGCTCCTCCTCCTTGTTCACATCACTGTATTCGCACGCCCTCTAAGCCTCCTCTATTTCCACCAGCTCTACCTGTCTCCCTTCCCCTCCTTCTTCATCTTCCTCATCCCTTTTTTCCTCCTCTTCAATTAATCCTTCCACTCCTTGTCATCCTCTCTCTCTCGTCACTCCCCTCAGTTTTTTTCTCTTCCTCCAACCCTCATCCTTCCTCTCCGCCACCACCTCAGTCCATCCATTGTGATTGTATCCGAGCGATAAGCACGGTGTCAGACATAAAATGTTCTCCAATTTGTCTCTGTCTGGCACAGGTGAGAAATGAGCAGACTGAATGATAGATAGATAAGAGAGAGAGAGAGCGGCAAAGAAGCTAAACATACAGAGAGAAAGACATTTTAGGCATTTAGCTATGACTGTTATCCAGAACTGCTCATAGTTAAGTACAACAGTAGAATAGGCTTGAACTGTTTATTATAGCTTAGAAGTGCAAGGGTCAAGACATGAGCGCCCAGATAGTAGAAGTAAAGCATTGCTGAATGTTCACGTATCATGAGGCTTTTATAAAAATGTTGCTCTGATTTCATTTTGTTGCATGCAGTGAAAAATGTGTTTTCTAATTTAGAGGTGACTAAGGGGAATGTGAGAGAGACGGTGGAGAGAAAGAAAAGAAAGACGACAGACCAAGACAAAGTGGCTGAAAATGACCAAAAATAGCCTCCGCCCCAAAAACCTCTGAAAGTGATATTTGGTTCCTTCACCTCTCTCCTTTAGCCAGGCTGGTGCAGGACAGCTAGACAGTCGTCTGATTGATTGTGCAGAAAAGGGAAGAGGAGAACGGTTGCCATGGGGACGGAGAGAAGAGTCAGGGTTTTTTTTTCCCAAGGAGCAGTAATTGGTGATAAACTTGTAGGGAGGGGCTGGAGGGGGGCAATCAGACGCAGCGAAGCACGACGACTTTCACAGAACTGAAGAAGTGCTGCAGGACTCTGTGTGTGTTTGTGTGTGTGTGTGTGTCACTGTGTATGTGTGTGTTTTCCAGTCAGCTGGAGGTGACTAAAGACAAGGCGTTAATGAAATTTAGAAAAGGAGACTGTTCAGCTGAATTGGTCCCAGTTGAGAGATGCTCTGTACAACACTACACCCCACCTTTTAACCCTCATAACCACGTTCACTCAACACTCATTTCAGCTGCAGCCTGTGGGAATAGTTGCGGATGTCGAGGGTCACAAACACCGACACACACTCAGAACAGCCAGGGGTATAGGGTGGGATGGCAGCAACATTTATTCACTTCTCCCATCCAAGCCAGGAATTAAAAGAGCAACATACATGTAAGTCTAAACTCCTTTTGTCCCTTGCAGCTTTCCCTCCACCTCTGTAGCAAAGGTCTTTCGATGTTGACATGTTTTTTTTTAAAGAAATGTAGAGCAGTAGGTAATTAAAAATGTATATCCTTAGGAATTTGTTTCTTTCCCTAGCCTCCTGAGACACACACACGTATGCATTTTACCGGATGGGTCAGACTGCAGGTTCAGCTAGGATGGGTGTGTCTGCAGTCAGCCTCCTACTGACATCTCCCTTCCATCTCTTATGGTCCTAGTATAAATCTAACAGGCCATTTTTATGTAGCCAACAACTTGCGAGTCGGTGATAAGGAGGTTTGTTCTGATTGTCGCCTCCTTCCTTGAATCAAGCAGACACAGATCCTGCTTGTTGATACAGCTGATGAGTGGACACCAAATGTTGCTGTTTCCATTGAAGTTATTTAGTCATGAAGTTCAACTTTTGAGTACAGTAGAATAGAATGAAATTGTGGGAAAATGATCTGACTCCAGGATGACAAAGTCATCAATAAAATGTTCTCCATGTTGCCAGTTTCAAATGAGCCGCAGCCCTATGTCCGGTGGGTACACATATGTTAAAAATTTGAAAAGATACTGTTATAATAAATTAAATGAAAGACTTATTTAAATATTATCTATTTCTATTTCTGCAGCTGTATTTTGATTGGCTGCTAAGCCTTTCAAATCTCTTTATCGCTCTCATTTCTTCCAATTCCTCTTCCAATTAACTTCATCCCGGCTCATTTCCCAGCTCACCATACGCTCAAGGCTCATCTTCATACAATATGACATGTGATTCACCTCCATTATCCAAGCAATCTAGGTCTGATAGTGATGGGGATATATTAAAGTGGTTCCCAACATTTTTGCTTTTTTAATCTCACAATGCTTTAACTCACCTGGAAAGAATATTCAGCTCAATCCCCTTGGATGGCAGGGCAGTGTGGATAAGTCATTACAAGACATTAGTCATCATCCACGATAGGATTTAATAGCATGTTATACTGCAGTTAGTGCGCAACATATAATAAGGGAAAAAACATGTCAATCAGAACTAAAATATTTTGGTAAATTACTGCTCTTAGAGAAGATTTGACCTTTTTTGACTTCAAAATCTGTATTGTTAGTGAAAAAGACATCTGATCTCTTCCCATGACTATGGAAGCTATGATGTGTAA
This sequence comes from Hoplostethus mediterraneus, assembly GCA_034670385.1. NCBI lineage: Eukaryota > Metazoa > Chordata > Actinopteri > Trachichthyiformes > Trachichthyidae > Hoplostethus > Hoplostethus mediterraneus. The sequence continues at coordinate 1,244,291 of JAXDDW010000010.1, read as the reverse complement.
TAACTAAGACAAAAACAAAAAGACAAAATAAACCAAAAGCACATTCTCCATGGAAGATGTGTAAGCTTTTCATTGCCACTACTGGTATACTGAAGCATAACATTTCAGAGATAACAGTAATCCTGAGACAATAATGTTTTATAGTTTAAAGATTAAAAATGCTGCAAGATGCAGATCAATATCTTTGATTTTATCAGTGCTTGATTGTTTTTTGACAATAATGCATAAAATGTGGGACTCTGTGCCCAGCGCTGAGGCTGAAATGGTTTTGGCTGCAACAATTAGAACAAGTATAATGAATTTAACTAGTCCTGATCTGTCAAATCATTAAGTTGCATCTGCAAAACTCAACTAAACCTCATATCTTCAGTCTCGGCTTTCGGCCTCTTCCATTCACGCTGTGTTTCAGAACTACGGTCATCTGCCTCCATCTCTCTGCCTTAGGCAACTGTTGCCATGACCTGTATGGTAAAGGCCACTTTGCTGTGTGTTTTTGAGTATACTGTGGATGTGTGTTCCCTGGTGGGTCTCCTGTATTAGTGCGTGTGTGTGAGTGAAGGTCTCCTGTGTGTGCGTCCCTTGCGGGTCTCTCCGGTGTGTATCTCGAGGTACAGGATGACCCTGATGTGTCAGCTCTGTTTAGAAGAATGAACTGAGAGCTGGTGGACCACTGTGACTCAGTCTCCCTCTCACACACACACACACAGGAAACCTCAGGGCTCTCCCTATGATCATTGTACCCCACCCACCCATCCACACAGACCTGACATGTTTCCTCAAAGCACATCTGTAGGCTTCCATTTTATGGCTGTTGCACAACATTGTCATGAAACCCGCAGGCCTGGCAAAAGTTTCTGCCCATATGTATGTTACATACTTGTATATATGTATGTATGATGTGTGCTTGTGTGTGTATGTAGGACAGCCAATCTTTTCACAGCTGCCCTGCAGGGATGATAGACAGGATGCCTATGTGTTCACTAGTTTCGTAAGAGTACAGAAGAAATAAACAAAGTCTAAAAAATACATGGGTTACCATGAGAGCAATGTAGAGGTGGAGGGCATAGACCTTTTTGGAGAAAAAACACAAACACACACACACACAGTTTTGTGAGGGTAAAAAACAAACTACGCACTATAATTATATACATGTTCAAGGACACAAAACAACACATACAAATGCACACACACTCTCACACACACACACACACAATCGGCTGAATGTATTTATTAGAGTTTCAGAGATGCACGGATCAGTAAAATGTAGAGAAACATAAAGAGAATAAGCGAGCGAGAGAAAATATAATTAAATTACAACACAGAGTGGAGTCTACTCGACTCTGGGCTGGAGGGTAAACACACTCTCTCTCTCACTCTCTCTCTCTCTCTCTCACTCTCTCTCTCACTCTCGCTCACTCTAACACAGACACACACACACACATATACATACACAATTATTTTCAACACATGTAAAAGGTGTTTAAACACTAAAGCTAACATTTAGCTGAACATAATGACGTCATCTCAGTGGAGGTGCAGCACACACACTCTCCAGCCCAGCACCTAGTGCCCTCTGCTGTCCAAATAAATAATTATACTTTACAACAGGGGAAAACCAAGGTGGTACACAGGCAACACTGCAAGGTAGTACAGATGGGCAATATTCAGCTCAGCTTGTATGCCAGTTATTGACAGTAACAGATTGAATGTGAATAACACTTTGGAACAGGGTTCTGCTTTTGGCAAAGCATGTGCAAGTTGGCATTTAAAGTAGAAACGAGCATTCTCAAGTATATTCACAGATTATGCTCCTAAATGTTTCCTGTCAGATTCCTCTCAGATGCTCAACCATGTCATGTATATTGCCTGAAAATGTTGTCTGTGTATCACAGGCGTTAGCGCATGACAGACCTACAGAAAGGAGGCTACGTTGAGTAGCGTATAGTAATAGGGCTGGGAGACAGGGAGAGACTGAGCTGTGACAGAGCAGTGAGACAGATTGTCAGTCTTGGGCGGTTACTAAGCAGACCAGGGCAAAATGGCAGAATATGGTTTTGAATAACGAAATACGGTTTCAAATGTGAAGTACTTCATACGTGCTTGATTTATTTTGTCACACAAACAGCCCAGACACCGGACACATCATGAGAGACAATAAAAAATCAAGTCCTTCTGTTGTTTTGTCAAAAATGTTCCAAAATGATTTTAATATCTATTTTGCCCCCGTCACACCTCTTCCCTCCTCCACTCCTTATAAGACACACACATATGCCCGTCCACACACACGCGATTCTGACCATCTAACTATGGTCTACACAGTCTACTGTGTACGAAGACTAATTAAACGGCCTGCAGAGCCACAGACACCAGTCTAACATCAGTCTCCAGTCTTGGTCCCTGCAGAACAATCTCTGGACAAATTCAGCTCACAGCCTCCTATGACTTGCAGAGCTTTGCAAAAATTTTAACTGCAGGATTATCCCAACAATTCTTCTTGGCACAACAGGGCAGAAAGAGTACTAGAGGAATGTCACAAAAGGTCAATCTGAATCAGTTGCAGTTGTATGCAAATAAATGTTTGTATTATTTTGTCTAAAGAACCTGCAGCCTTAAACTTAGAAAGGGTAGCTGCTATGTACACTAAGCTTGTGCTAACCTGACCTTAATAACCTGACTACATCTTGAAATATACAATAGGGGTTTCCCTCAGCTTGTCTTTCATGCCAGTGTCCCATTGTACAATGCAGTGGTGATGTCATATGCCACTGACCAATGGGAACATTGGACTGTTTAAGGTGTAGATCAGACTTGCCGCACTTTGAGCCAGGGATGATTTCGGACATCTTGAGGTGATTTTGGTCCGTGAAACTGTTCTGTGCGGCCACTGCTGGCCTGTTCTTTTCTTTTTGTATTAAATTAATTTGTGTGCAGGCCGAAGCAACCCACTCTAGGTCCAGTTTACATACAATCCTGTTGTTTGTTTGTTTATTGGTCCAGTTAATATTTATAGTAGCAGAAGGCAGTGTAGGTCACACTCCACAAGTCAGTGTCTTTCTGAGTGTCTGTCGTTCTGGTTCCTACAGTCGCAGAATGATGATGTCACTGGAATGTTCAGAGGTCATCTGATGAAGCCGGCCATCCTCCTTGTGGACGACAGACATACAGAGAGTTAGAACACAAAATCAAAGTTCATGTTCACATCCTGAACTTATGTCCATTTTCAGCAACTTGTGTATAACAGTTTGTATTTTTAACTTGTTTTAACATCAGAAGCAGCATACGTCACTTTACTCTTGCAGCACACTGCAACCATTTAATGAAACTTTAATGTATGGCCTTTATCCCTAACCCTCAGGTCAGACTCATAGCAGTCCCCTGAGAGGTCAAGCTTAAAATTCATCCTGACTTTGATGGTCTCAGTTGCATGCCAACCACATAAGAGACTGCTGACCAATGGACCAATTTAAACTGAGCAATGTTGTTGTTATCTTTCACTCAACCTTTTACGATACATCAATTTAAATGGAACAATAGTATATTAAAGAGTCCTCAAGGATGACACACATCACTGTCAGTCTGAATACCTGTGCTGATGAGGAAATCACCTCTCATCAAATCTATTGACATCACCAAGCATTGGTTTATACTACAGGGCCTATAGAACGCAGTGCTGGTGGTCTTTATCAACATTTATTTGACAGTGGTATAAATTGCGCGCCATCCACCCTAAAACTAATCTGTGCAAAAACGTCTTACCTTCCTCAGGGTCCATTATCGGACATCTCTAAAGAGCTGAAAGATAAAAAATAGAGGGGTTATCATAGGGAGAGAGTCATAGGGAGAGAGATGAACAGAAACTGGGAAGTGTAGAAAGAGAGAAATAGAGGGATGAAAAGTGAGGAACCAGTGAGACAAAGAGAGAAAGAGATTACACAGATAATGATGTGCAAACAGCAAAGGAAGTAATAGAAGAAGTGTGTTTGAGTGTGAGAAAATGAAATAGAGGTGTATTGGAGAGATTTTGTCATGTGTCATGTCAAACCTTGTCACTGCATTCACATTGAGAATTGGTCATAAACAGGAACTAGCTCTAACTAGAGAAAAACTAGGTTGAATGCGAATAAGAACAACTAGGCTAAACGGCTGAACAAACAATTAACCAGTTAAAAAACACAGGTGCCGCAGTTCAGCAACTGAGTCCAAAGGCCTGGCTGAAGAGAAAGGTCTTAGGTGGACATGACGATGGGGGCTCCAGAGGGTGGGGTCAGTCACACTCTGTCCCCAAGTGTCCACAACCTGGGGTGGAGGGTGGTGAGCAGTCCTGTGTCAGAGGAAGGGGTGTAGGTGTGGAGCAGCATTCTGAAGGTGACACAGGACTTGACTGGGAGCCAGTGGAGGTGGATGAGGGTGGGGGTGATGTGCTGCCAGGGTTTGGTGGGGGTGAGAACCCTGGCAGTGGGTTCACCAGTCAGTCAGTCTCACTCATACACACACACACATATATAAACACACATGGTCAACGTTCAACATCTACGCTTGCACCCAGCTTCTACCGTCATCCCAACACCAAGCCAAGCTCAGAGCCATCACACTTCCTCTCCTACTCTCCAATATTTCATCAAGTCAATAGACTCAAAGAATAGAATCAGTAGAAAATAAGGCAACAACATGGCAAATGTGGAATCATCTTATGGCCTGTTAAGTACTAATGGATTTCACTGTGGTGAAATCTTATGTGTAATGTACAGTAAAGTGAGGAGAGGAGAGGTATGGGATGGCTAGAGACAGTAGGATAAGACAACTGCATCATCACCTTGTGGACATTTGGTTCCACAGCGTCGTCATTGAGATCAGAATTTTCTTCGAAACAAACAACAGACTGGATAGAGAGGATGATGTTGTTGACAAAAGTTGTCTAGTCCAATGTCAGCCCACTGATTTATTTTCACAAATCACGGCCTGACAAGCCTAGGGTGTCTGGGTCTGGGTTCTTAAACATTTTTAGAGTAGGACCCAAATGAGTTATTTCATTTCTTGTCTTGGAACCCATACAGGGTTTTACTCTTGGGAAATGAGGGGACCAACAAGGAGGAGGCCCACAGCCCTTTTTGGGTCCCTAATCCAGAGTTAAAGAACCCAGATCCTATTGTGATGAGTAAATCAAAGATGAATCATGGGACAGAGGTCATTGATCCTGCCCAGGTGCAACCCCCATCCCCCTCACTGTTGTCAGGAGCTACGTCCTGGTGAAGTTTGGCAATGTTTAACATTCCTGATCACTGCACAACTGCAGAACACAAGATCTGCTCTTTACTGGGGGAGCATGGTTGGGGCTGGGACCACCTGTTCAGTATGAATGTCTCTGATTATCAGCAGCTTTAGATCAAGCTGCATAGCTATCCTTGATTAGTCCCAGTGATTGGTAGATTGACTCACAGCAAGCGGGTCTTGGCTGAAAGCTGCTACGCTGTTCCGCATCTCATTCTCACTGCCGCGCAGTGGTATCAATGACACGTTACCGTGACGAGTATCCAATGGCAATACGCGGCTCGCACGTGTCTGCTGTACCCCGTCTACAGGCCACACATTACCATCATACTGAGAAAGAGTGGTGAGAGAGACAGAGGGAGAGATGGAGAGAGAGACCGAAAGAAAGATTACAATACAGTTGAATGTTTGTTGAAAGTACGGATTTATACTATATCAGTGTAAATGTATGACATGGATTTTCACCCAAATCTTCTTAGGTGCTGGAAGTTAAACAGTATTTGCAAATAATATGTATTGTTTTTTTAACCTGCTTGGACAACCAGATGGGTGGATTTTGCCCAGGGATAATACGATGAGCAAATTCACTATACTTTTTTGTGATTGACAACCTATTGCTGTTAATTATTATTTGCCATCAACATCTGATATTTAGCCTTCAGGATTATTTGGGAGTGGGAAAAAACAGTGGGATAAGTCAATATTCATTCATTTTCACAATTGCAAATAGTTGAGTTGCAAATAGTCAATTACATCTATTGGTGATGGAGTGTGTGTGATCTCACCTGGATACTGAGAAAAGTAGCGAACCACTCTCTCATCTCTGACTGAGTGTCACAGCAGAGATACCTACAAAGAGAGAGAGAGAGGATGAGAGAGGGGATGAAATGAAGGAGAGAATGAGAGAAACCCAGGCGGGCGGGCGGTTATAGCAAAGGAGAGGAGGCCAGGGAGGCGTGGGGAGAAACAGGGAAAAATGCAAAAACAACCAGAATAAAGAGAGAGAGCAGTAGGAGAGAGATTAACTGAAATTGACATATTCTCTCTCACATCGCCTGGTGGAAGCGCCTAGAGCGTAAACACAGAGTGTAATTCCTAATTTAAACTCCCAACAAAGAAAAACACTGATTAGGACCCTCAGCGTGTGTGTGTGTGTGCGTGTGCGTGTGCGTGTGCGTGTGCGTGTGCGTGTGCGTGTGTGTGTTTTTGCCGTCAGATATCCCTCTGAGTCATCAGCAGTGCTGTGGTGTTGAACAGAGAGGCTTTATTTATACAGTCATTATTGTGAACACAGGTTTGGACCAGACATCTATTCAAGTGCTTTCCTATGAGACACAACATAAACAAAAAATATTGATAAATGAAGCCACCCAGTCTGGAGAATTGAATAGTGAATACAAACTCACAACACCTACCCTCCCACCCACTCGGGTACACACACACACACACACACACACACACACACACACACACACACACACAAATAGGCAAATGCATGCTGAGCCTACGTAAGTGCACGCCCACAGATGTAAACGTAGCTACAGACAGGAGACTTAGCACACATGCTACCACACATCATGTCCACAGAGAGCTCCCCCACTCACTGTAGGGATTGCATCATTAGCAGGGTTAACACAGCTCATTAGTGCTCGTTAGGGACCATTATGTCAAAAGACACACACACACACGCACACACACACACATTTATACATAGTATATTGTAATCTTTTAAATTACATTTTATTTTTTAGCCAATTAGCCTGGGCTCTCATCCAGAGTAATATCCAATAAATGCAGAAGAATAAGCGCTCATTCATCATTATCATTGCGGGTTGCCAGGGCATTAGGAAATTGCAGGAACAAAACTTCGATAATTTAAGAAAGTTTATGAGTGTCCCCGTGAGCTACACTGCTGTGGCTGCTAATATGCAAATAAAACAGTACAAGAAAGAGAAAAATGATGAAGTGGTGGAGCGTTTTGTCGTAGGGCTGATAGCAGCAGTAATAGGGTAAAACTACGCCCTCACCCACACAGACACCTTATTATAGTAAGCACTATCTGACAGATCCCTCTTTCGGCGTTCATTTCATTCATTTTTCCGTGTTATCACTTTATTTCGTACCTCGCCACCATCCACTCTCCACCCCTACTAAGTTTTCTTTTGTTTAAATATAAACTGCCATACCTCCCTCTCTGCATTACACCCTCCCTCTCCCTTCCTTCATCTCCTCCATTCCCATTTATTTTTCTTCCACTCGTTCTTTCTACTTCTTCACCTCCTCCCTCCATGCGTTTTGTGCTGTGAGGGACATGTGATGATGGAGCCTGACCGAGAGACGTGACTACCCACAGGGTGATGAGAGCAGCACTCCCATTACAAAAGTGCTGGAGGCTGCTGCTGTTGACAATGAAGATCCTATTGCGATGTGAACACACACACACACGTAGACCTCCGAGTGCATGCATAGGAATACGTACAGTACAGATTGTAGTGTAGCTCTAGTATAGTACAGATTGGTGCATACAGAAGGATGTATACATGAACAGAGTCAGTTTAGAATAAAGGCATGGTTACAGGTGCACTGATGTGTGTCTCCCTCCCGGTTGGAGCTGACCTTTCACATCCATCAGTCTCCACACACTCACACAGGGATCTGACCTGTTTCCCTGCCTACCTTTAACTCGCTAGCTTTCTCCAACAGTGTGTCCTCTGTAAATATGACATGCTACAGTGCACGCACACACACACACACACTTTGTTCTTCCAAACAGCCTCCACTCTAAAAGGTTTGGATAAACAGGGCTCCATTGTCCCTCCGACTGTGTGTAGCTGTGAAGCTCAATAAGTAGACCAAGGCACTAACCCTGTCTAAGCTGGGGTTAAGCATTGATTCCCAATGGGACCACCCATGTAAAATGTATACACTCAAGAGCTTGGGGGGAAAAAAAGTGTCCAGACTGTGAATGCTTGTTGGAACTGTACTTGACGAGACATCGTGGACAGTGTGTCTCTGGGCTGGTATAAGACAGGTGTGTGTTGTATATAATAGGTCCATACACTGTACATACAGTACTGGACAGCTACTTACCACTGCTGCCTCTCTGGCTTCTCATGTTTCTCACCCTCATACACCACCGTAAACCCCCAACTAGAGACAGGGAGAAAGCCAGAGAGCGAGAGAGAGAGAGAGAGAGAGAGGAGAGAAAGAAAGACAAAATGGTTGAATGAACAGCAACAGTGGATGTGATCATTATTTGAATGAGTGTGCCCCCTAGTGGCCCCACTGATCAGAATACCCTCTGATCTATTTTAGAGGAGGCAAATCCTTAAATACAACGAAGATTTAATGAATATAGGGAATAAATGATTTATTTTCAGCCCTAAATTAGTATTTTAAATTACATAGACTAGTTACTAGAAAGTGAACTGACTAGTTTAAAGGAGTGGTTCTCAACCCGTGTAGAGTGTTAGACTGTGAAGTAAACTCCAGTGGACCTAGGGATTTGGGATGATTGAATTTATTATAATTCTGCCAAATTTCATAATGATCATGAATGTGTTCACCAGTTAAATGCATTTTGGATTTTGCGGAACCCTTTATTTGCATTATTCAACCAATTAATATCTATCTGATCAAACATCTGGTGTACGTGGAGTAGGCTGAGGAATACCTGAGCTAGCCACCAATGGCCAGCAGCTATATTCAATTAAATTAGTTAAACTATAGATCAAATCCTGTCCTGCAAGTCCTCACCATATGGGTGGCCTAGCTTGCCGAATTAAAACCCCTTAGCCTCCCTGCATCACAAAATCATCTTTTTGTGGTGACAGTAAAAAGCTGTTTTGTTTGCTGGTCTATAAATACCAGTTCTAGTGGAGAGGTGGTGTACTCTGGCATATTGCAGCTGCGGAGGTGGGTATAGTGTGGAACAACCTTTTGGGTTGCAAAGGTAATAGGTGCCGCAGGTACTCCATATGCCGCAGGGAAAGAGCTGGGTATGTTCTTTGTACCCAGAGAATGAGGTGTGCTTAGTCACTATACCAGGGCTATTCAACCATGTGCCATGCAGGTGCCAACCTCGGCAATGAAAACCTGCAGACTCTCGGCCCTCCATGGCACATGGTTGAACAGCCCTGCACTATACCCTTGGAGAAAAGGTGGATATACCAAATATACCTTTTTATATCCTTGACTACAGTACAGGTGCTCACCAGGTGGGGGGACGGAGTTTCTTCTTGATACCCAGGTAAACCTTTAGGTTCCTCACTGACCATTCACGATCCGGACGGTTACTCTGACAGACAGAGAGACAGAGAGAATGGATGGATATGTGACAGACCATGACAGAGAAAGAGAACAAGAGTGTGTGTGTGTGTGTGTGTGTGTGTGTGATTGGATGAGTGAGTGAATGAGTGTGTGTGTGCATCTTACTCTGACTTCCTTGTACATTCTGAGAGAGTTGGCATTGAGGATAAAGTATCGGTCGTGGAAATTTCCAGAGGACAGTCCTAATCCCAGAACGCTCCGCTCCACTCGGAACTTCATCATCCCGTGTTTTGACACATCCACTTTACTGGCTGGAGGGCGGAGTCAGGATTTAACAAGAATGCATTGATGTAGAGGTATAACAACACACTGATTTAGAGAGAATATTGCGTTTGTCTGCGTGTGTGTACCCAAGTAGACGATCATTGCCTCCATGCCAAGCTGTTTCTTGATGAGCAGATGAGAGTCGGTGCCGTTGGAGTGAAAGATGGGTAAGACCCGCTCCTGATGGTGCAACGGACGTTCTGGGAAGCACAAGGGGGAACAAGCACAAAAGACGATTTTCAAATAAGCTTTGCAAGCAAATCATTTGTTTACATGACAAATTAAGAGTTTAGCATCAGTGCAGAAAGACCAAACATGGGATTTGAGATATGTGTCTTTCTCAAATTGATAGACTGAGCTCTAAACAGTGGAATATGGTGTGGTATATGGTTCCTATGGTTCCATTCCCGTCTTCACTATCTGTGATCCATCTTCTGGCCTGGAACCAGCAGGTATGCTCTGTGACGTATGACGGGAAAATGTGATAGGAACATCTGTGTGAACCAGTTCAGTGTTACTGGCACAAACAACAGATGGCCCACATGCAGTACAAGGCTCAACACAAACAATGCAGTCATGTACAATACTGATAATGATGATTTGCATCTGTGGAGTTTGTGGTTGAGAGCAGGTTGAGAGCAGAGCATTTTACAAGCTGCGCTTCATTGTTTTCGCTTTTGGCGTGGGCCTTTTCATCTCACACGTTCATCTAACAATGTTCGTTTGGTCACATGACTCTTAGCTACAACCACTCACAAGCCCCTGAATTGCTAGTCATGCCCGCTTTTGAAATTATTTGACAAAGCAAAATGTACCAGGAATTACTAACCATGGTCAATCAAAAAAAATATTGTGAAATATATTTACTTTATGTGTTTTAAACTACCTTCTCCTCTCCCTCCCTCCCTCTCTCACCTGTGTCCTCCTTCTCGTTGACCGTCCAGCAGCTCCAGTAGTCTTTAGCTTTCACCGCTATGTTGCGCCGGTCCAGAATCTCACAGGTCAGCTCTGCCGCTGTCATAGAACCAGGGATCTGAGGAGAGGAGGGGAGGTGTCATGTAACGCTACATATTAGTCCAGGGTTATCCATTCCTCGGTGATAGACTATGGATAGGCTCCATGCTAATTTAGCCTGTTTTTACCAGTGGCTTGGTTGTTGTTGGTTGTATTGTTACCCTACAAAATCAAGGCTGGCCAAATTAATCTAACCTAATCCAACTACAATCCTAACCTGCCTAACTATTATGAGATACATGTACTGATTCTTCCGGCTGTTATTGTACAACATTCTGGATAAGGCCACAGGGTTGCTAGTCCAGGGGTCAGGGGTCACCTTGACATGCTGCTCTGCTGTGGCCTTCTTTTCCTCCAAGTACACTGTACAGATGAAGTCTCCTGAATTACTGCCCTACACACACACACACACACACACACACACACACACACACACACACACACACACACACACACACACACACACACACACACACACACACACACACACACACACACACACACACACACACACACACACACACACACACACACACACCAAACCAGAAGTATTTTATAAAGCAAGACAAGTTTATAGGATATACAATACAGTGCTTATACATTATGCAGTACACATTATATGTAATGTATATGTCATGCATCACACATATGGATTTAAATGGTGAATACTGAAAAATGTCATGTACTCTGACATAAACATAAAGGAAACGCATCAATTAAGGCATAAGAAACGTGACTGAGTATATGTGACTCACAAAGTTTTTTGTGTTGAGTTGCTCTCGCACTTTGATGATAGCAGTGATCTCATCCAGCTGCTTCTTTAGCTGCTGCTCATCCACCTGGAAATAAGCATGCACACACACATGCACACAGACAAAAAAATAATCAATCATAAACTGCCATAATACCTTAATTGCTGGTGTTTAGATCTTCAGCTGAAATCCCCTGCATGTCCAACCGCTACATTTAGATTGACTAACCCTAAACCACAGGAAACTAGAATTTCCTGTTGATGATGTTTGAGCACGTATCACTAACGTATCATCTAAAACAAAATAATGCAATTAAAATAAAGCTGTCTGTAGTCGGGTGGTTAACTTGCGTGAGAACTCATTCTGATTGTGTCTGCAGGGATTCAGTTCTAAAGCCACGATAAGCCATCCCAATCCTCCCTCTAGCATTTCCTCCCTCCCTCTTTTTCTTTTCCTCCTCACCATACTATTCAGGAATAATCATAATGCATTTAGAATATGCAATATATGCAGTAATAATGTATTTTTTTGTAATGATGTATTTATTTTAAAATATTGCTTTAAAATAGTATCATTAGCATGTCTTATGAGGACAACTTTCAACAGTGCTCTGTTACTTGGGGTGACTAAGAGTGAGCAAAATGAAACATTAAGGCATCAAACAAATAATACAAGAGAGTAATATCTGATATCTTCATTTCAGCATCTCTGCAAGTAAGGAGTGAGTTCTGTGAGTTGATTTTGATGCCACCAGGAATAAAATGTGAGACTGGAATCTGGAGCACAACGAGAGCCATGAACTCTTAAGTGTTTCTGTCAGCAGTGTGTTTTTCTATGAGTGCGATTCGATGCTACCATGGAGCCAGAGGTAAAATTACACCAGTGCTATCCTTTAAGGTAATTTAATCAACTGAGGGAACACAATGCGCTGCCTTCCCATCATCCCCGTGGTCAAATGCTACAGCGAGCAGTGAGCGTACCTCGAAGATGTGTGTGTAGTGATGTATGAGGTCCTCTATGACGCGGCCAGCTGTGTAGTCCTTCCCGTCAGTCTGGAACAGCGTGGGCCCGAACACGATGGCCAGGTTATGGAGATTCATCTGGTTCAGCTGAGACACACGCTGCACACTGACACACACACAGACACACACAAATGGGCATACGTATGCAGATACGTACCACACATACAAGAGGAAGTCAATGAGTGAGTATGTGTGTGTCTCTCACCAATACAGATGGTTGACCAGGGCTCGTAGTGTAGCCTTGTTGACGCGGGGCAGTCTGCTCAACAGCAACTGGCACTGGGAGATTTTCATACTGTCGTCCTTGAGGGCTGGAGAGGGAGGGAGAGACAGAGGAATGGAGAGAAGGATGGAGAGAGCAGAAAAGAAAAAAAAAGAAAACAAGGAGAGAGGAGGAGAGAGCAAGGGAGAGCGAGAAGAGGGAAAGAAGGAAAAAACAGGAAAGGAATAGAGAGAAAAAAGAAAGAGGGGCAGAAATGGAGAAGAAAGAAGCAGTGAAAGAAAGGGGGATGGAGAGGGATAGAGAGGCAGAGAGAGGAGGGAAGAGCAAGAGAGAATGAGAAAAAGAGGAAAAAAATACAAGAGATAAGAGGATGAGAGTGAGATTTAAAGCCTAGTTAGAGTGAACAGCTCCTGAACAGGGATTTACTGCAGTGCTTTACAACAAAGGCCAGATTTAAAGTTTGTGCTCTGTGATGTGAACAAGTCCTCTCCTGACTCCCAGTAAAGTGTAGACTGTTATTTCAGGTGAAACACATAGGCAATAGATGGGGACAATGAGGTAGTCTCGAGGGTAATAATAACAACTTTAATTTAACCCTCTATTGCATAATGTTGCCTCAGGGTTTTTCATGGTCACTTTAAAAATAAAATCGAGGAGGTTAAATGTTAAATAAAAGGGAGCTAAGGAAACCCATAGTGTACTTGCTTTTAGTCACATGATTTTTTTCCCCTTCCTTTCTTTTCCCACATGTACAGCGCATGTGTGGCTGCCATTTTTGAGCTTGCGAAATTGTTTGTAAATAACATCATCTTTCAGCTTTTCCTTCAATGAAAAATTGGATTTGTAATCTTAGGTAAGTTCAAATGAATTTTTCATCACTGTATAATGTTTTTACAAAATATATATTATTATAAATTGATAAAACAGGTATGTTGCCTCAAAGCAACACTGTGCGATTATGGAACGATAACCCTGACCACAGTAAGCTAGCAACTACCATGCTTTACAGTAAGCTAGCAACTAAGACACTAGTATTATCATTACTAGAATACTGATGATTGAATTTATATTTCATTTATAAAAATAAAATAAAATTTTGCAAACAGAATTATAAATAATAATGCAGTAGAATGTGTGTTTACATTCATGTCTCAATAATAAAATATTGTTTTGTGTTTGCTGTGTTTAGAGAATTAACACATCCATGTTTATGGCAAGGAAAAAGACACAAGCAGAGAAAGACAGTGTTCAATCAATTCAGGTTGAGGGCGTCCCAACCAGGGCAGTATTCATCAATTATACAATAAATATGTAGTCAATTAAACTGCATCATATCATCATATCTGAGTTAGAAGACACGGATTGGCCAATATCCAATTGTTTTTTCCCAGTCTAACCCTAGTTGTGTTCCCATAAAACTGCCTCAAAGCCTGTAGTTAACAAGAGGAAAGCATGCCAAAAAGCCACCCCAAATACTGATGCCACCCCTCTCATCCATCCTCAAATCACCCTGACTGTATTGTGTAGTGCAATAATAGTGCTTTGTATCTTACTAGCAATACTGAGCCAGGTGCTGGCCGCCTCTGATGTGAACAGAACCTCTCCCGACTCCCTGAAGAAGCGCTTGAGTGTGTTGGAGACGTCGTCTACCAGGTGCTCTCCCTCCCTCAGACAAACGCTCCGAGCGTCACGGCGGAACGCCTCGCATAGCGCCGCCACACGGGAGTTCACCCCGCTCTTACGATAGATCCCCTCAGACGTCAGACCTAGACAAACACACACAATTTCCATGTTTGTTATGGACTAACCCGCCCACTTTTGAACAGTCCCTCCCTCCCTGTGTCATGTTCTGCCCAAACATCCTGTTTCAACCAGAAATATGTTGAATTATGGATGAAGGCCTACTTCTCATGGGTCCCAACAACAGTAGCAATGTTTTTAAGAGTCCAAGGTGAGTGTCTATATTTCTCATTTGGATCCAGGCTCTGGTTTCCAGGAAAGTTGACCAGAGGGATTAACATTCCCGACAGGGAACTGGAGAATATCAGCGTGTGTGTGTGTGTGTGGGTGTGTGTGTGTGTGTGGTGTGTGTGTGTATGAATCTATGCGTGTGTCCATTAATACAGTGTGCAATGTAGGCAATGAAGTGGTAAACGGTGAGTGCTTTGTTTGCGTGACTGTGTCTGCATGTCTCTCTTACCAAACTGTGTGATGTAGTCGATGCAGCTTTGTACTATGACTGGTATGTCTGTGTCTGTCAGCTGTTGCTGGCTCAGTGTGTCCCCTCCGCTCCCTGCTGCCCTCTGGATGGCCCCACGCCAGCCAGCAAAATCCAACTTCCTCTCTCCATCCATGTACAGAGTCCTAACCAAGAGAAGAGGGGGAGAGAGAGAGAGAGAGAGAGAGAGAGACAGAGAGAGAGGGTGTAAGAGAGAGACAATAACGGTCAAAAAGTGAAGAGGAGAAAGAAAGAGAGCAGGGGAGGAAGCCAGAAAAAAGGAAAGGAAGGAGGGAGAGAGATGAGGTGGGAGGGATGGAGACAGATAAAGAGAGGGAAAGAGTATTATAGACAGGCAAAGGCAAAAAAGGAAGTCTGAACTGGATTTGAACTGCGGGACAGAGAGGCAAACCTCACAGGGACCCTTTAACATCACAGCTGTAGAAAGCCACCCGCAATCCCTCACCCCTCCTCACCTGCCTTTCTCCACCAGAACCAGCACCTCGTTGTCTTCTTGGATCGCTGGGGAAGACAAATTCATGGGACATTATTCACATTCTAACCACGCTTTTAAAAAAGAATCAAGTTCGCAACATGACTGTGCTCAAAATGGTTTGTTTATGTATTCATGTATCTGTGCACACGTATGCATGTTTATTTATGTGTCTCTAACTCACTGAGTTCCACCAGTTTGCGGAGGTGAATCTCCTCTCCTTCGCTGTTCTCCAGGTAGGCGTGAAGGGTGGAGCCCACCAGAGCGAACCAACCAACCTTGGTCGTCTGCAAGTTCAACCCATCTTTATACTTCAGGCCGCCCAATCCGCTCGAACCCCAACCTCAGTAAAGGCTCTGCATTGGCTGGGATGAAGGTCTGCAAAGAAAAGGGTTACATTGAGTGTTAATCAGCGTTTCCCTTACAAGTTTTTCTTAATGGTCTGATGAAGCCTCTGAAACCACATTTAGCCAAATCACTGAACACTCCACTAATACCAATACAAATGAAATTGTTATAGGAAGGGTGAAAGCTTCTGTAGGTCAGGAACCCACCACTCCTATTCAGTGGAGTTACGAAAGTTCATAGCACAAGGCCAAATGAACTGATAACCATCATCATAATCAGTTAAAAAGATTGACAAGAATATTGTTCTTAAGCAAATTGAGTGACATAAAAAATGAGCCAGCCTTGGCTAGTCCTGTCGTGGCCACTAGTAAGCTCTTGGCCCTCAGCATGGCTCGAATGGGCAAACCTGCCGCTCATCAGCACTCTGTGACTACAAACGTTCAACAAACGTATCAAATCTGTCCATAGGAAGGGTCTTTCTGAAGTGGTGAGGTGGGGGAATGTCTGTTAAGGAGTGTTTCTAGACCAAGGGGCTGCATCCTACTGTATCAACCTCATCACACATGTTGGTGGTTACCTTGGCGATAGACTTGACCCACTCCTTGTGGCTCTCTGGGTCATCAGTACCAAACAGATAGAGACGCTCTGTGTCTGAGTACAGTTCAAAGGAATGGTCATACCTGGGGGTTAGATAGAGAGAGGAGGGTAGAGATAGGGAGGAAGAACGACAGAGCGTGAAAGAGGACAGAAGAGAGAGAAAGAGAGTAGTTTTGTGAGTTAGAGCTGTGAGCAATAGACCTGACTGCTGAAGCTGTGTATTCATTCATTCATTCATTCATTCACTTTCACTGACAGTGCACTCTGAATTATAGCATAAGGAGTATATCTATTTTTGTTAGTTCATTCATTTTGTTCACTTTTTTTAGGACAGTGCAATCAGTAAAAAAAGAGAGTGAGGAGGAGACTATGTCGTTGAACTCTACCATTCATGTATTTCTTCCTTTTACTGTAGTAGAGTTATTGACCCTGTACACAAGTGTAGTCAACTCATGAAGGTAACTCCATTCACTCATTCACTTCACTTAGCCAGGATTACGTAAATGACCCAGTGTACCCATGTCTCTCCGGTGCGTTGACGGCCAAACAGACTATCTCAGCAGCCTTCAGCGATCCATTAGGGTTCGAGTTCTTGTCACTCTCATAGTAGCTGAAGAGGCCGTCATTCAGCGTACACCAGCGGCGACTGAATTCTATAAAAGAACAGATAAAAACTGACTGAACTTAATAACAATAATACCAATGGAATGGCCTCTATAGGGACTCGTTTTTGTGTGTATATTCTATTCTATGTTGCATATAGTGAAGCCAACAATGAAATTCTTCCCTTACTTATAGCTGATTGGTCTTTTGAAGTAACTTTGTCAAAAATGGATTTACAAACATAGTTATTACTGTTGTTTATTATTGGAAGGTGGAGTTTCTGTATGCGTTTGTGTTATAGGTTCAGTGTGTGTGTCTATATGCATGCATTGGCATGCTTGCGTGTGTGTGTCTCTTTGCATCCATGCGTGTATAATCAGCCTACCCTCCCGGGCCTTGCGCTCCGTGATAGCCCGAGCCATGGAGGCGGTCTTGAACAGGAAGCCATTGTGGCAGACAGAGGGTGGGGCTAAGTAATGTACCGCCCCATCCATCGCCCCGCCCACTTCCGACCGTGGCAGCTCTGCAGGAAAAACACATAGTAAGATAAATACTCATTATGAAAAACCCATCACACTGGTTATGTTACTATTTACTAGAAGACTTCCTAAAAGCAAGAAAAAGTGTCCAGTAAACTGTCGGGAAACAGCAAGTGCTCCAAACATCCCTGTGTGTGATAGGAATTCAGAGGAAATAAGACAAGGAAGTAAAAGGGAAGGAAAAAACTATTTGTGTGTGTGTGTGTGTGTGTGTGTGTGTGTGTGTGTGTGTGTGTGTGTGTGTGTGTGTGTGTGTTACCGCAGCAGTTCTGGACTATCAACATGTTTTGAAATAAATGCATTGAAGGTTAATATTCACATCAGTGTGTAGCAAATTCTCACTGGTATGATCGTGATACAACTGAGAATGTGCAAGGAAATAAGCATACAGAATTCTCCCCTCAACAGACTGACAAATATTGGCATATATGTGTGTTTGTACCCACGCACACCAGCACTAGTAAGGTAAGAAAAACAGGACAATAAATATTATTATAAAATAATACTACTATAAAAAAAACAAATTACATTCAGTCATTACAAACAGAGGTGCACGTGCACATCCAGTCGTACCTGTGTTGAGATTGTGGCTGATGAACTCAGCCTGTAGGGGTTGAGAGTGGGCCTTGGCCAAGGACAGAGGGGAGGGGCAATCGGCCATATCAGTAGAACAATTCACATTGGCACCACAGAAAACCAAGCTTAACGTCTCCAACACATCACTGCACTGCACATTTATACACAAGGCCTAGGGAGAGAAAGAGAGGAAGGGACAATGAACACCAGCACACCACCAGCACATCACTAGAGTACATGCTGATGCACAACAATAACAGAGGGAAGGAGGAAGAGATAAAGCAGGAAGGAGATGTTTCATTGGCACAGACAGTCAGGTTGATGGTCTCCAGATTTTGATATCAAATTAATATCAAAAAAAGTCTTTGTATTTGCTTATAACAAATGTACCAGCTGGGTGTAGTTTCTACACTATATCAACATACAATATACATAGAAGAACTGGATAATCACAGGAAAGTATCTGAAAGTCAAATCAGTATACTTTTCTGTAAGTGACAACATGCCTGACAGTATCTGAATTGCCCTAATGAAGTAAAACCCATCTGGTATTCTAAGTAGAATAAAAGAAAATCACAAAGACTAATTGTTGAAATACAACACAGAGGGGGAGAGATGGGGGAGAGAGAAAGAGAGAAAGGGGGAGAGTGGGGCATGAAGGGGAGTGAAACAAAGAAATACAAGAAGGAGGGTTGAAGAGAGAGAGGGACGCATGGAGAGTGAGACAAAGAAGGAGGGAGACATAAAAAAGAAGAAGACTTGTAAAATGATAATACACTGTTGACTTCTGCACTATTGTCCAGCTGCTGCTGACCTGGCGTTTTATCACACCATGTGATGCTTTGTCAGAGCTTTTTAATCTGAAGGAAACAGCTGAGGACAATCTCAAATGAATGAACCAAAACAGTCACATCTGTGTGAGTGTGGGGCCACGCTTCATGACCCTCCTCTTACCTCCAGCACCACAAACAGCATAATAAGCAGTTTCAGATCGCTTTACTAGGGTCACTATCTGGCAACATGTATATACCTTCTCCTTGACCAATGAACAATGCCAATAGCCTTTTCCATTATTATTGAATTATTGTTGTTTTATTGTTATAGATTATTATGATTAAACTACCCAAATACTGATCTCAGTGGTTTTAGTGGTTTTTAGTTTAGTTAGTTAGTTTAGTTTCTTGAATCATGTGACATTTTCTTGATACTACTGGAGTGATCTGACTTATTCTGCCTTGTTTCAGGATGTTGACCCTTGTCGACACTACAAAATTCCTGAAACAACTGAAGCATTGGAAACAAGTGGAATTATCTCAGCCCATTGGCAGATTTTAAGAATGAGTGTGAGACAAAATCACTTGCTAAGGTGGACGTCTTGCAATGTACAGCCGACTTCTAGGGCTAAATCCCCTCTGAGGAAGGGAACAAGATACAAGGGCACATACACTGTAGGTTTTACAGAGCAAACTGCTAGATGACACATGAGTGGACTGAAGTATTCCAAATACTGTTAAACCAGGGAGAGAAAGAAGTAGAATAGCAAAGATGGTATGATGAAGAGAAGGAGAAGGCAGTGTTTTTACAGCTGAGGAACTCAACTCAGACTCACGCAAGCAAACACACGCACACGCACACACACACACACACACACACACACACACACACACACACACACACACACACACACAGTCTGGCTTCTCTTTAAACCAACAAGCTCATTTGGATCTGATTGGGAAATTCCACATGACTTTGTCACACAGACAAAAACACACACACAGAACTCCTCCTCCATTTCACCACTATTGAGACCACACACACGCACACCACACGCACACGCACACACACACCTCATAAATGGTCATATGATAGGGCTGGTATATAAGAAGGTGTGTGAGTGAGTGTGTGTGTGCACCAGCTGACCAAGAAGGAGAACCAATCGTAACAAAGCATGATGAGGAAACGGAGTGCTCAAGTGTTTCAAGACCTCCCGCCCTCCAACATCTGCTGCCTATAAAACAGGGAGTAATGTAATAACACACACACAAACACACACTCACACAGGAGGGAAGGGAATTCAAGATTCTTACACAATATCCCTAGAGAGAGAGAGAGACAGTGAAACAGAGAGAGAGAGAGAGACAGAGAGAGAGAGAGAGAGAGATGTAATCTGGGTGTGTCTGAAATCACAGGCTGTCTTTAGTTATACCGGCGATAATGGGAGGAAAAGAAAGAAATGAGAGAAAGAGAAGAAAGAGAAGAAAGAAAAATAGGGGAGAGGGAGATGAAAGTCTTCCCGTCAGCCACAGCAATCAGACTGATTACAGTGGGCTACACACACACACACACAACTGTATATTGAACGTGCATGCACATCCACACATCCACGCACGCACACGCACGCACACACACACATGCACACGCCTATATATATCAGATCCAGATGACCAGAGAGCGAGGTAGAAGGAGAGATTGAGAGATGAAACCCCAGACAGAGAAAGGAGGGGGAGAAAAAGGAGTCAGATGAAGAAATATGACAGGGAGGAAAGAAAGACAGACAGATAGACAGAGACAGAGAAAGGGAGGGTGGGGTGTGACCAGGGAAACAAAAAGCAGGGGGAAAAGCCAAAAACCTGAAATTGCAAAAGCCCTAGAAAGAGAGAGAGAGAGAGAGAGAGAGAGAGAGAGAGAGAGAGAGAGAGAGAGAGAGAGAGAGAGAGAGAGAGAGAGAGAGAGAGAGAGAGAGAGAGAGGGAATAAGAAGACTCAGACGGAGCAGGGCAGAAAAGATGAGACAAAAGAATGGACCAGACTAGAGAAGGAAACAAGACAGAGAAAGAGATGAGGAAAATGGAGAAACAGACTGAGAGGGAGGGAAGAGAAAAACAGATGGTAAAAAAAAACTGTGGAACTGAGCTTTCCTTTATGGAAGCAATTTTCCAAAACTATAAATGTACAAAAACAGGCTCATAAAGATTTTTTTACTGGTGTCTCTCAGCCTGCATGTTGTAATAACCACCACTAGCATGCCAACTGTCACCAGCACAGTCAGCAGACACACAAACAAAAACACACTCACAGAAGCAAGCAACATGATCACCAAGTTATCGGAAGTCCATTCATTTGACCAAGGAAATTTGGCCGATGTGTGGACGGTCAAAAAGCTTGTCGGCCGAGAAAAGCTGCAAACTTTTCACAGTCATCGGCCATCAACAGCCAATCAGATTTGTGTGCCTACTTGTTTCCCTACCAATGTGATTTTGTTTCATGAACAATAGTTCTGCTTGGCAAGTGCAAAATGGACAAGAAGTTGATTACAGCCATTCAAAGCTTCCCAGTTCTCTCCCAACTTTAATTTGAAGGACTAATAAATCATCAAGCATCAAAAACGCTGCTTGGGGAAGGGTTGCATCAATCATTGGGGTTTGATGGTAAGCTCTGGAGTCATTTTATTGATTTGTTTCTGTTTATTTGCAACTAATGCTACCTTATTAGAGCCAGCTAGCTGTGGTAACAACATAACGTTAGGAAAGTCAATACCAAAGCAGC